>PVKH010005538.1:0-21980 GCA_004027955.1 Chaetophractus vellerosus | reverse complement strand
CAAGCCGGCCCCAATATTTTATATCTTGATTTGGATATATTTGTCAAAACTTAGTGAATGCACTTATTTTTTTTTTAATTTATTACATATCCCCCCCCCCCGCTTTCTGCTTGCTCTTGCTGTATGTCCATTCTTCTGTGTTTTTTTCTATGTCTGATTCTTGTCTCCCCCTGTCTTTGCGGCGACGCGCCGAGCCGGCCCTCCGCGGCAGTGGCTCGCTCCGTTCGTGGGTGGCTCCACTCCGCTTTCACGGGTGGCTCCGCTCCATGTTTTGCGGGCAGCAGTCCTCCATGTTTTTGCGGGCTGCCGGCTTCCGCAGTTCGCAGGCAGCAGCTCCGCTTTTCACGGGTGACTTTGCCATGCCCGTGGGGGCTCCGCTCTGTCCGTGGCAGCTTTTTTTTGCCTTGCCCACGGCAGCTCTGCCTCGCCCACAGCGGCTTGCCTTTCTCAAGGCCGTCTGCCCGCTCGGAGAGGTCCCCGGGAACCGAACCCAGGGCCTCCCATGTGGTACCCCAGCGCGCTCTTGAATGCACTTAAATATTCATGTTTGCATATGTAAACTATCTTCACTATAAAAGAATATTTATATATGAACTTTAATCCAATCTTATAAAATTATTTCCAATCTTCCCATCTATTCATCTTTATAGCAATATATAAATGCATAGACAACTTTCTAGAAAGAGAGTCACCAGATGTTAAAACTGCTTAATTCTGAGGAAGGGGTAAGATTTAGTCTAATGTGCTACATTTCCTTTGTACTTTTTTCTACTATGTAAATCTTTTACAAGGATGATATGCTTTCCTATAATAACACAAAGGCAGTAATTAGGAGAAACTTGGCTCTAATTTATCATAATAATCTTAGATGGTTAGAGAAGATCCAAGGGTTAATATAGTAGAAGACTCAAAAATACTGAGAGCGGGGGCGGCTGTAGCCCAGTGGAAAGGGCTCCGGTTCACCACATGGGAGGCCCCGGGTTCGGTTCTGGGGGACCTCTCCGAGCAGGCAGTCCGCCTAAGAAGGCAAGCCACCGTGGGCATGGCAAAAAGCCGCCACACGCAGGGCAAAGCCGCCACGGGCAGGGCAAGTCACCCACGAACGGAGCAGAGCTGCCCGCGAACGGAGAAAAGCCACTCTGGGAAATGGGAGAGGAACCCCCTGGGAACAGAAGGAGAGCCGCCCACAAGCGGGGCAAGCCACCTGTGTGCGGTGAGCTGACTCGGCACGTCACCGCAGCGGGGGGAGACAAAAGCAGACATAGAAGAACATAAAAATGAACACACAGCAAGAGCAAGCAGAAAGGGGAGGGATATGTAACAGAAAAAAAAATACTGAGAGCATAAGAACTAAGAAGTAAGAACACAGAAATTTTTAACGTAATAATTAGTAGAATGAGCTAAAGGTTCTTTTCTTATTTTTAAAAACCTTCTCCAAAAAAAACTACAAGAGGAAATTCTACATTGAAGTCTTTTATAAAAAATTGTCCTGTGTTGCTTTCCCTCTTATCCTGAAATATTAGAGGTTAATCTTACTACAACCTGACAATAATCGTTTTCCTGGTAATCTGATGAAAGAGTATATCAGTAACTATTTAGAAGGTATTGCATTTAGGGGATTCCTTTCAGTAACTCCAACAGTATTTTTCTCTGACAGGCAATAGGCTTGTAAATTATTTTTGGAAAATTTTGTAAAAACCTTACACCATAAAGCCACTGGATGTCACTGCAGGTTTATGGAGTATTACCCACCGGGGCTTGGATTGGGCTATAAAGGTACTCCAAAGAGGCTGGGATGCATGTTATCAGGCTCTAAGAATTTATAGGCATAACAGTGATACGTAGGTGATACACCATATGCCAATAATAGAGAATTCCACCAGCAAATTCTTGATCTAAGCAGCTTGAAGAAAGGTGGGGCACAAACAATCCAAAGCTAAAAGGTCTAGTTGCCCAGTGCAAGAATTAAAGGCAGTAAGTCTCTGTCAATCAAAGAAAATGAGTAACACTCTGAATGTAAGTAGGCAATAAAAAAATTCAGGGATGGTGATCTCCTTCCAAGAAAGTGAGATTTTATGGCAATGGTTAAAAAAAAATAATAAATCAAGGAAGAGCCAGGCTTCCCCTAGTAAACTAGCATAAAGGAGAGAACAGTCTCATTTAGAGAGTAGTTTTACAGATATAACATACAAGAGAGATTGCATCACTTACTATATCACAAGCCTTAAAATTTTTCAGTGGAAAAAAAAGGCGAGAAAAATTGGGGAAAAGATTCATTAAACAAGCAGAGCAATTTAAATAGGAAATGCCAGATGTCCACACGGGGGAAGTCAGATGCTTAGGTTTACTCCTGTTTCCTTCAAAACACCTCTCTATTCCCAAAGCAGTTATTATTAAGATACTCAAAAAACAGTATTTTGTCTTCAAGAAAAAAAGAGATTTAAATCAAAATAAATTTCTAATTCCCATAGAAATAGAACTCCATTAGATTAGTTTCTGCATCAATATACCAGGAACTCACAAATTCTGTATCCATATTGAATAATTACAGCCAAGCTGGAATTTGCATGCAATTTACAATCATCGCCCTCTACAAATATCTTCATATAAAAGTGTTTTGATTTGGCATGACAAGATTATAGCAAATCACAGTGTCATCAAAGAATCTGCTAAAAATGACATTATCATTGGAAATATTGAAAAACCGAATGATTGTTTTCCGAGGAATAAGCACAGTTTTATGTAGCTAGTATATTTTTCTTCAATTTACCAACGTCAGACATCACTGAAGGACCTTTCACAAATGTCACTGTGTCACTTTATAGAAACACAGCTCCTGATACTTACAGCCACAAGTAGAAAAGTCAACGAAAACATGATGTCTTTTGAGTGATAAATGTTAGAATGTTTACTAACATCATGGTCTTTCAACTAAGCAAAGTGTATTTGGCAAATCAATTAATCAAAGGTTAATACAATGTGTCCAATTAAATTCTTAAATCCTCTTGTATGAAGAGGAGAATACAGATAATATTTGGGTGAACATCACTTTATACATTACAGATATTCCTAAAATGTCATGTTCAAAAGGAAATATTTTTTGGTTAATAAATAGAGGAAAGATCGATATAATGATCTTTTGTTTAGATGGAAGCCCTCAGGGTATGGGTAAGCCACAAGGAATGGGGAATGTTCCTATAGACACCCATTCAAGAATATAAAGCAGCAGGAGAGGTGAAACCCAAGGAGAAAGCATGCTGACATCATTATGTACTTCTCACACTGATGAACAGAATAGGCAAAATCTTGTTATGTCTGGACTATAATAAAATTATAAGCTCTTCATCAGGGAGACCACTCAAATTAGTAAGGCTTAATGAAAATTGCAAAGTATATCAGAGATACATGGTTTGACATTTTACTATTTAACACTTTATATAAAGTATTCTTTCTGTTAATAACAATGTATGTATAGTTTGTAAGTTATGTGGTTCCTCCTTGTATATTTGTACAAATTTGGGATCTAAACATCCCCAGCACTCCATGCATGGCATTTGGACACCATATAAGCTAAAAATAACAATAAACAATAAACTATTCTCCATTTGTAATGTCATCAGCTATAATGCCAACAAATCAGAATTTTACTGGACTACACAGTTCCTCCTGTATGATTCCTTGAACTCAATATTAAAATATTGTTCTAAAAAGTTACATGTACCATTTCTGTTCTAGAATCCTAGAGTACTGTTTGAAATTCATCTACTCTTCTAAACTATTTTTTTGTTGATTGACACATAGATTCAGAGAAGTTTAACCACATGCATTTCACACTCTGTTTCTCACTGGGGTCTTGCCAACATTTTGTGACACCCACAAATAGTGATCTAACAAGTCAGCATGAGCTAGCTGAGAGAATAATAACTGGTTCAAATCCGTGTGAGGATTCAGCAGGACAGAAACCATGCATCCTCCAACCCCGCCATATCATCATAATCTAATGCCATATGCCCTTGAAACAGCCTTAAAGAAATGGACTCTCGCAAGATGTGTTCTTAGAAGGACTGCGAATCATCAGTGCTCTCAGAGGAGATGATTAAAATAAGGTGCAGGTTGATGCTAACAGCAAAAGCAATCAAAGGAAAGCAGAGCAATAAATACATAAAGAAAACTGTTCAACCAGAGTTTTCTCAAATTATGCTTTGGTCCAAAGAAATAGGTAACAGGCCTTCACTAATAATAATGATGGGAGTACATGATGGATAGATCTTTATTTACATATTTAATGCCTTTTATGATGTCACCTCCATAGTCCTCAAAGTAAATCATGCAAAGGTAAAATTCCCATGTTGTCAACATTTGTCTTAGATCATCACAACTTTTTTTCTGACAGGGATATCATATCTATGTATTGTACAGAACACTAAACCCTATCTATGATGCATGCTGCTACCCTGAGTCCCAGACTCACACTCACAGGACATTGTTCCTTAGACAACCCACAGGCTTCTTAAAAACATGTACAAAATTTAACTCGATAAGCAAGTGGCAGATCTAGGACTTAAGTCCCTGCTCTTCATTGTTACCCTATGCTGCCTCTCTTAGTGACTCAAACCAGCATTCAGTTCGTTGAATAAAGCAGAAACCTGTAAGGCATCCATAATGCTTCTCAATAGCTCACTGCCACATTTATTCCTGGGCTTAGTTTTGCCAAGACCATATCCTAAATATCCCTAGAATTTTGTCCCCCTTCTTTCCAAATCACTGTATTATCTTTTCCCCCCTCTCCCCTTGGATTTTTTCTTGCCTCTAATTTCAACTGGGCAAAGCCATCAGTGGCAGTTTGAGATTATTTTATGACTCCCAAAAAGAGATTATGTTTGTAAACAATCTATTCCTTTGGGTGTGATACTCTTTGCATTAAATTCAGTTGAGGGGTCTTTGATTAGATTACCTGTTAAGACTGCTTTAAGGCTTTTGATTCAACTATGTCAGTAAGGGGTTACTCAGGTTAAGTCCCCAACCCCTTGCTGGGTCTGATAAAAAGGGACACTCACACGTACAGACACAGAAGCGAGAGCTCTGTCATTTTTTATCCTGCCATGTGACAGAAAGAGAAGTCTCAAACAGCTAAGGCCCCCAGGAGAGATGCGCCATTTGCCTGATACCTTACAGCTGAGATTGGGAAAAGAGAGAACAGCCAAAACCGATAAAGGAAGCCCGGAAAGAAACAAGCCCTATGCCAGGAAAGAGGATCACTTAAGGAGGAAGCCTCAAGAGGCTGGACCCACTTTGCTCAAGAAGAAAGGGTGAGCCTGGAAGGGAAGGCTGAAACCTGGGCAGAGATCGGCACTCATCTTGCTTCAACACGTGGGAGCAGACTTTGGTGAGAAAACACCACTTATCATGCCTTGAGTTGGACTTTCCATGGTCTTCAAAATCTAACCTTTTACCCCAATTATATCCCCTTTATAAAAGCCAACAGTTCTCTGGTACTTTGCAAGCACCCCTTTGGCAAACCAAGACACCATATTTTACCATATTGCCTAAGTGATATATAATTACATTTGTCTCCCACCTAAAATCCTTCAATGGCTCTCCATCAGTTTTATTATAAAATGCAAATTCATTAACAAGACTCATGAAGACTACTCATGACCTGGCCCCTTCCTAGTCTCATTTCAAATTTTCAAAATTTTCAAAATAACTGCTGGTCCCTGAGAGCATCAGGCTCCCAGCCTTTGAGCTTTTGCACATAGTAGTCCTTGAGACTAGAGTACTCCCTACTATCCTCTCCCCACACTCACCTTGTTAACTCCCTATCCTAGTTCAAGAACCAATTCAGGCATCACACCAGAACACTTCCTTGACTTGGGGTTATATTCCTGAGAGGGACAAAACTGTTTACTTCAATATTCTCCCTTCTCCCACAGAGGGGCCTTCCCAAGGCCATGAACTAATTAAGGGAGCTGTTCTCAAATAAGTGGGGTTCCACCATGTATAATTTTCCAAGTTCCAGTGGGCATTCCAGTTTAAGAATCTAGCCCTTGATGGCAGGGACTGTATCGTTCATCCTGCCATGCTCAGAACTCCCTAAGTGCCTGGGTCATTACAGGCTCTCAAAGAGACTGAAATGAATGAACAAGCAAAAAATAATAAAGAGAGAGCACACAAAGAAAAATACCCAGAAGATGAACAAGATAAAAATGATTAAAGGTGACTGAAAATAAGAAATGATTTAACAGAGAAGAGAAAAAATACTAAGAAGTGGCCAAATGCTCTAGTATAATGCAGAACAATGGAGTGGGGTGAAATAAAAATGTTAATTTGATTCATTCAAATTTTTATTTCTTCAAAATTATGTGAAGAACCTTTATAGTGTCAGAGTGGGAAGCTAAGAAAGTGTTCTCCAGTGATGCAAAGGACTAAATAAAATAAAATGGATATAAAGGGAAGGAGAGAAATCTTCTAGAGATATAAGAAATGACATGCATCCTCAACTCTGCAACCAGAGTAGGTGATGATTGTCAGTCCTGGAGATCCACAAGGAAGAGATCTGCTTCCTTAGGATTGTTCAAACATAGCCTATCTAAAGGCCAGAGGCTTAAATCAGAAATCTTTTGTGCTGCTTCTGAGCCCAGTGATTCCATGAAGAGGCAAAAAGAGGGATTTGGGACTATCACAATTTTGTCTTCATACTTAAGCCCAGAAAAAAGCTCTCTTCTGTCCAGCCCATCACTGCCTCTGCTCCAAGTCACTTTCCAATTCCCCAAAACAGGGTACTCTGGGAAAGCAACTGTTTGGCTGAAATTTGTTAGGCACAGGTGGCACCACCAGCTGCAAGTAGTTTATTTCTTACTGGCATTGCTCCATCTCTTCAACTTTGCACACTCTGTGTCAACAGAGAGAGGAGTAAGGAGGAGGAGGAGCCAAGAAGAGAACTCAGTAGAGTGAACCATAGGAGATGTGGGAGAAGGAATGACATACTCGAAGAGTAGGTTCACTGAGCTTGTCATTTATGTTTCTTCTGCAATTAGGGCCAGATGAAGTTGTGGATAGAAACCATGAAGTCAGACACTGGGTCAGACATTACCTACATGTCAGTAGACAAAATGAGCAGTATGCTTCAGATCTCTACCAAGCCAGAAACTGATATCACTCCCTGCCTGCCAGATGGGGCTATTCTGGATTGAGGTTCTATATGAGATGCAAGTGATTCTTCTACAGAAGAACCCACACTGGCTCGTGTGATGGCCAGTTCCTTTCTCCCTGACCTTTTGAATGCTAGGTCACCCAAGTAAAGTATAAACTGATATTTTAGTTTGGAGAATTTCAAGCAAAAGGGAAAGGATAGGAGTTGGGTATTTTGGGGCCTATGCTTTGACAAGCTATGAATTACTTATGAATTACTGGTGGCTACTTCATGACCTATGATTCCTAGTGAGGGTGGGGACAGGGAGGGAAGGAGAGCAAAACAAAAGTTTGGAAACATACAACAGGATGTCGTCAATTGAAGTTTTCTTTTAAGACAGTCACCTTTCTCCTTCTGAAGGACAAAAAATCCCTGATCTCTAAAAAAGAAGTCAAGTTTTATTAAAAAACACCATTTATAAGTTCTTTACTAAATGTATCTTGGGGCCATAAACAGAGTAAAGATTGAATCCAAGGCCCCAATGTGGCCAGACACTTGATAAAAAGACACTGGGTCTAAAAATCTAACCCCTTCTCTTCCCTCTTCTACTATTACCTTTGGCCCACCTTTTATCAGCCTTTCACTGTTCTTGAAAGTAGGATCCTGGTGCTGGGATTCTAAGACATTCTTTAATCACAAATCCAATACTCTTCAGTGCTCAACTATGGTTTTGCTAACTTTTCTCCCCAAAAGTTGAATAGGCCTTAGATGCAACCACCCTATAGGAGAGATGTCCTGTTGTACCAGTGCTGTCAAGAAAGACCTTTATCCAGCAATATTACTAGGCAAACATCATTCTCATAACGATGCTTCCACTTGGGAAATACAAAACCAGACTGACAGTAGAGAGTGTGCCTGCAGTGCTATTAGCCGCTCACTCACCAAACCTGGCAAGCAGTTCCCTAGAGAGGCTGGGAGGGTTTCACCAGGTAGCTGGTTCCCTGCAGCCCCTAAAGCTAGCCCATCAGTCAAATATCTGATGCTATAATTCAATTCCAAGAAAGCAATTATTGAATGTACTCTTCCAAGACCAAAAGGGGGAATACTTCCAAATCAACCAGAGCAACAAGAGAAAAAGCATCAAGTTTCACTCCGAGGCCCGTCCAGTTGCTCTCATGCCAGATAGACCCTCCTCCTTCTTCCCAGGTTCTGCATTCTAGCTACCAGGCCACCCTGAATCAACAGAGAGTGGAGCATGGTCCACGCCAATGGCAATGTTTTCACAACCTCTATCTGGGGAGATGTGATCTGAACAGTTTAAAACAGGAGGTAGACCAGAAATTGAGCTTAGTTCCAGAGAAAGAATAAAAAGCTAAATATTCTCAAGTAATCTAGATAATAGAGTTAAGAAGAATCAAAAACTTTAACCTTGTTTCACTACCTCCAATGCTTTAAAAGCAAAAGCTTTGAGAAATCATTTTGTTCACTACTGTCTTGCAAATAAATATCTAAACATGATTTTGCTTCAGAAAGTGTCTTGAAAATATGCAAATCCTGTATTTTGCTTATTAGACCAGGGCAACCTCTAACTGAATTTCACCCATTCAAGCCAAAGAAAGAAAACTGTTTTTTCCTCTTTCCTCGTCCATTTTGGCTGGCATATCAACCTCATAGACCCAAAAAATCTACAGAAATGCTCGTCTGATGGACATTTTTTTTCTTCAGGAAATGACATGGTGACATAGGTAAAAGGTGATTTGGATAGACTGCTGTGTCACAAATTGTCACGATCTGATTTAGAGACCTTGCTTTTGTCAAGAAAGACAGTTGGATGTCTGCTTTAAAGAAGTACTGGGAATATTTTCATCAAAGGTTTGAATTGAAAAACAGTAGGAGGTAAATATCTGAGATGTTGCCGAGAAAGACTGCTATATCTGTGCAATTACCATTAACAGAGGACAGCAGTGGTTCAATGAAGTAATTCAATCTGGTGGCCTACATTTTATCAGACAGCAATTTTGAGCTCTGACATAAAAGGCTGCCAAAAAAAAAGATTGGGGTCTTTTGTATGAATTTTCTCTCTCCTGATTTTATAAAACAGGATGCATTTGCTTCATGAGGCCCAATCATGTTCTCTGAACATTTAACAAAGGGCCATGAGATATTTCTCTGATGAAAATATGCATTTTAACACTCTTCAGAGTGAGATTTTGTGTTTAGTTGTTTGAGGGAGAAAAGGAGGTCTCACAGTGCAATAGGTTGGTGTATTTAAAACATAGGAAGATAGGAAAAGATGGGAGACAGATTCCAGGGCATTACAAACAGTAGGGAAATAGTCTTTACAACTCTTTTAAAAACAGGCTTATTGAAGTATAATTGAAATATAATATATTGCACATATTTAAAGAGTACAATTCTGTGAAACCATCATCACAATCAAGATAATGCACATATCCCATTACCTCAAGAAGTTTCCTGATATCCCTTTTTTTTTTTTAAGATTTATTTATTTTATTACATATCTCCCCTTCCTCCCCGCTGCGGCGATGCGCCAAGAGTGGTCACTGCGCAGGCGCGGCTTTCCCCGCTTGTGGGCGGCTTCTGCATCCATTCACGGCCGGCTTTCAATTCGCGGGTGGCTGGCTGCGCTCCATTCGCGGGCGACCTGCCCTGTCCGTGGCAGCTTTTTGCCCTGCCCACGCTGGCTCTGGCCCGCCCATGGCGGCTTGCCATTCTCAAGGCGGTCTGCCCGCTAGGAGAGGTCCCCGGGAACCGAACCCAGGGCCTCCCATGTGGTATGCCAGTGCCCTATCCACTGGGCTATCAAGCTGGCCCCTCCTGATATCCCTTTGTAATCCTTCCCTCCTAACTCTTTCTGTACCTGCCTTGCCAAGCAACCATAGATCAGCTTTCTGTCATTATAGTCTTTGGCATTTTCTAGCATTTTATATAAATGAAACCATAAAGTATGTACTCCCTTTTGTGTAGCTTCTTTCACTCAGCATAATTACTTTGAGACTCAACAATATTGTTGCAAGTATCAAAACTTTTATGGTTATATCACAATTATTTATTCATTCAACTGCAGATAGACATTTGGGTCCTTTCCAATTTCTGGCTTTTACAAATAAAGTTTCTGTGAACTTTTGTGTACAAGTCTTTGTACAGACATAACACTTTTCTTTTGGGTAAATACCTAGGAGTGGTATGGGAAGATTACTATGTAGGTATATGTTTTAAATTCTGTGAAACTGACAGAACTGGTTTTCATTGTGGTTGTACCATTTTACTTTCCCACCAGCAATTTATGAGAGTTCTAGTTCCTCTGCATCCTCACCAACACTTGTTATTGTCAGTCTTTCTCAATTTAGCCATTTTATAGGTGTGTAGTGGTGTATCATTGTGGGTTTTATTTGCTTTTCCCTACTGACTAAAGATGCTGAGCATCTCTCATGTGCTAATTTATCATCTGTCTATCTTTGGTAAAGTGTCTTCACTGAGCATAGAATGCTAAGTTGGTAGCTTACCCCCACCCCTAAGTATTTTAAAGATGCTTCCTTACTGTCTTCAGGCATTTTTGCCCTGAAAAATCTGTTGTCATCCTTATTTTCATTCTTCTGTATTTAAGGTCCCTTTTTTTTTTCCTGACTACATATAAGATTTTCTCTTTATCCCTAATTTTAAGAAATGTGATTTGATTATAAAGTGCTCTGGCATAGTTTTCCTCATGTCTCTTGTGCTTATATCTGAGGGTTTATAGTTTTCATCAAATATGGAAAATTTTCAAATATTATTTATTCAAATATTTTGTTCCTACACCCTACTCTCCTACAAGGACTCCAATTACATATATGTATATGAGGCTATTTCAAGTTGTCATGCAGTTCACTGATGCTCTGGCTTTATTGTTATTATTCTCTTTTTTCTGTGTTTTTTATTTTGGATAGTTTCTATTGCTATAGCTTCAAGTTCACTAACATTTTCTTCTGCAGTATCTAATCTGTAATTAATCCTATTCAGTGTATATTTCATTTCATATCTTATGTATTTTTACCTAAAAGTTCAGTTTTGTTCTTACTTAACTTTTTGAGTGCATAGATTCGGTTAAGTCACTTGAAAGCAGTTTGATCCATCTAAGGTCTTGCTCTTAAAATTTGTTAAGAGGGACTACAGCAGTGCTGTCTAGGGCTAATTAGTCCTCACCCCTGAGGCAAGATGCTTCTATGTACTTTCTTGAATGCCCCATGAATCTTGAGGTTGTCCAATGTTTCTGGTGGACCAGACACTGTTTCCAGCTCTGTGTGAGTACCAGGCACTGTTTCTTTTCATCCTTTTGGATGGTTCTTTCTTCTGCCTGAGGTAGTTTCTTCACATGCATGGGCTGATCACTAGTATTCTGCTAAATACGTGAGAGTTACTTTCTGAAGATCTTCAAGGTTCTCTCACTATGCAATTCTCTCCTCTCTAGTACTCTATTCTGTGAACTCTTGCAGCCTTGTTCTTCTTCCTAGATTCTCAGTATGTCCAAATGTAGGGAGTCCACTGGGCTTTACCAGTACCCCTGAGTTTGCCTGTCCTGCACAGAGGCCTGGAAACTCTCTCAAGGCAGTAAGTTGTAACAATTTCAGGGATCACTACATTTGTTTACAGTTTCTCAGGGATCATTATCCTTCATTGTCTTACGTCCAGTGTCAGGCAAACTGTTGTTTCATATATTTTTGTTCATGTTTGTTTTGGGTTGTTTCAGATGGGATAGTAAAGTCTCCTCATAACTATTTTTCTTCAGAACCCTTATCATTACCTAACATATGATTAACTTTATTGACTATATGTGTCTTAAGGAAAGGGACTTTGTTTTATTTACTGCTGCTGTATTCTCAGAATCTAGAACAGAGATTGGAACATATCTGTAGGATTAGTCAACAAGAATGATAAAGTAACTACAACTGTACGGTGTAACATGGAAAGCTTCTGCAAAAAATATGGCAAACATTACATGTGGATTTCTATCACTTAAAATACTTGAGGAACAAGAGAAATTCTGGTTTATTTGTCTTTTTGTTTGTATATATGTTTTGAGCTAAAATAATTATGAATTTTGTGCACACTGGAAAGAAGACCAGCTCTCTGTTATCTGGAATGGTGGGTTTTTGTGTTTTTGTATTTACTTTTAACTTATGGCTAAAATTTTAGAATTGAAGCTTCTCTCTATCTGTATGTCCATGTATCTATAACTCAGAAAGGCCTTTACTTCTTATTGTAAGAGCTTGTAATGTTTCCCTACACCTCTGAAGGTATTAACAATGAGATTATAACATCTCTAAAATTAAAGGAGCTCTGTTCTGATCACTTTATTGAAATAAACAAGCACTTATATAAATGGAATATTCCTGAAATTCCCAGATAAGAAAATTGAACTTTTAATACTTTAAATGTGCTAGTTTTTTTTACATAAACTAATTCACATATTTTTAAAATCCAAATCTACATAATTTAGGAAAAACTTTTCCAAACAAAATTAGTTTAATACATTTTGGTTTAATGAAAACAGCTATGTCATCCCAATTTATCAGTATTAAGTATAATACAAGCACGTATTTTAATTCTACTTGAGAATGCTTTTTCTGCATGCATACGAGTTTAATAATCAAATAAGCTGGTGTTCTTTCTACTTTAAGATTATGAAAAAGGCAAATTTTTGTTTTAAATTTGTGTTTGAGTTGGTATTTTGTTGAACTTTACTTCAGGAGTAATTATGTGTGTAGTATATCGACCTGAAAATACTTTCCAGCATCTTTAGGTAACCTAAAACCTTTGACCAATAATAAATTTGGTTAATTAATGGATATTCATTGGATGCCTAGGCCATTTCTAAGTTATAAAGAATAATGAAATATTAATTGCTAATCATAGTTTTAAACGTATATGCTTTTGCTTTATAAGCTACAGAGAGGATCTAACTTTAAGCCAAGTAGTTAATGAATGTGTTCATTTTTGCCCTTCATGAAGTTATATAAAAGATGTGTGGCTATAGAAAGTCGGTTACGTTGATTCATGATCTCTGCTAAAATGCTGGTGTATGACAGTTCACACAAATATATTAAAGTTAATATAAAGAGGTGACACTATACTTAGGTTCAGAGAAATATAATTCTGTATAATTATATTTCTATAATGTTTTTCTAGGAAAAGGGCATTTCTGCCCTATAGCAGTGGGTATCAGGATTTTTGGTCACTGGATTCTTTTACTCTGTTCAACCTTATTGTGGGCCAAAAAACCTATTTTTTTTTTTTTTGCAGGTGACAGAGGGAAGGAATTGTATCAGTATTTACCATATTGAAATTTGAAAATGAAAATCATTTTAAATGCTTATGCAATGATTCATTTAATATATTACATCTTGGTAATACTGTAAAATTAGTTCTGACTGCTAAGAGCAGTCCTGAAGTAAAGGATGAGTTTGTTTCAGAATATGGAAGAGCATAGTAAGGTCATAACTTGGAAAGCAAATTTTATTTGTCTTGGTTTTTAAGACCAGAGTCTGAAAAGCAATGAAATGTGTTAAAATCTTAGCAAAGTTTGCACAGTTTTGATAAGCCTGTTTCCTTATAGCAACAAAAGAAAAAATAGATAAACATCACCTCCTCAAACTTAACACTTTTGTGCTTCAAAGGACTTTGGTCAAGAAGGTGAAAAGGCAGCCAACTCAATGGGAGAAAATATTTGGAAACCATATATCCAATAAGGGTTTGATATCTATGTTATATAAAGAGATCATACAACTCAACGATAAAAAGACAAGGAACCCAGTTAAAATATGTATTTCCTCTAATGGCCGAAAAGCACATGAAAAAATGTTCAACATCATTAGCTATTAGGGAAATGCAGATCAAAACTACCAGATACCATTTCATACCTTATAGAATGGCCATTCAAAAACAGAAAACTGCAAGTTCTGGAAAGGACGTAGAGAAATAGGAACACTCCTTCACTGCTGGTGGGTATATAGAATGGTACAGCCTCTGTGGAAGACAGTTTGGTGGTTCCTCAAGAAACTAAATATAGAACTATCATATGATGCAGCAATCCCTTTACTAGGAAATTATTCAGAAGAACTGAAAGCAAGAAAACAAACTGACATTTGCACACCGATGTTCACAGCAGCATTATTCACAATTGCAAAAATATGGAAACAACCCAAGTGTCCATCAACCAATGAATGGATAAACAAAATATGTATATACATACAATGGAATATATGAAGAAGCTATCAGAAGAAATGAAGTCAGGATGCACATTAACAACATGGGTGACCCTTGAGGACTTTAGGTTGAGTGAAATAAATCAGACACAAAAGGACAAATATTGTATAGTCTCACTAATATTAACTAAATATGATTAGTAAACTCATGGAGGTAAACTCTAGGGTGTAGATTACTAGGAAATAGAATGTGTGTTGAGAATGTGAACTGATGCTTATGTAAGTAGAATTTTTAATAAGATTTTAAATGTAAAAAATGAATAGAGTTGATGGGAATACATTACAGTGCAGGGGTTCTTAACTTTTTTGTTCCACAGACCACTTTGCCAACCAGGTGAAAACCACGGACCCCTTACTAGGTCCACACTATACTGTGTATTATTTAATAAATATATCACACCCGCACCAACACATCCCCACAAGAATAATGTTTTTTTGGATTCAAAGTCAAGCTCGTGGACTCCTTGTTAAGAACCCATTATAGTGAGTAAACTAACACTGATGATTTATAAATATGATTGTGGCTGAAAGGGTAGTCGTTGGATGTAATACTTGAACTGAAGAAAGCTAGAGAATAATCTAGACACTGTATAACATAGTGATTTCAGTGGTAAATGAAGATTGTGGTTAATAGTATAAAAATGTTCTTTTTACAAAGTGTTAAGAAAATGGTGATACACAGGAAAACTGCAACTAATGGAACTTCCAGATGATAGTTAACAGTTATACTGTAATATTTTTACAGCAAGGCAAAGAAGATATCCTATCAATTCTAAGGGACAACATTACGGGGCTATAAGAGAGTATGGGATTTTTCCTTTTGGAGTAATGAAAATGTTCTAAAATTAACAGGTGATAAAGCATAATTCTATAATGAATATGAGAGCCACTGATTGTACACTTTGAAAGGATTATACAAAGCATGGGCTTGTGTAACACAATGAATCCTGTGGTGGAAAATGGGCTATGATTAACAGAACAAATATGAGAATACAATCTCATGAACTATAACAATTATATAATATTAATACAGGGTATTAATAACCAGGTGGTTTAGGGAAAAATACACCAAATGTAAGATATGGGCTATAGTTAGTAGTAATATTTTGATGATGCTCTTTCATAGTTTGTAACAACAATGCAAAGAGTTGGTTGTGGGGTGACGTTTGAGAGCCCTGTATGATGATATACATGCTTGTTTTGTAAGTTCACAACTTTTATTAGATACTGTTTATGTATGTTCATGTATGAATGATAAACTTCAATTAAACAGTTGAAAAAAGAATAATCTTCCCTCGAGATTATTATCAAAATGGGGGAGGATCATAAGGGAAAATATGTGTATCAGAGGGAAATTATTTGTCCTCCCAGTTTTATCTTTTCTGATTCTATAGGAACTAACTTACAACTCTGTAAGTTGTAGATAACTAATAGCAATGCAAATTAATTATTGTCTAAAATCATGAAAATTCTGTCATCTCAGAGAGCAACTGACTTCCCCCAAAGCCAGTTTTGCCTCTTCTTGTACATTCACTTAGATGTTCCTAAGCTACAACTGTGCCTGTTCTTTGGATTCTCCTTTGAATTGGTTAAAACATCAGCCTAATTTTATCATTACTAAATAAAATCTTTAAAATGTATACATTTTATATCTGTATGAGAGTTATGATTTCCCATTTTCTTTCTATTAACTATTGTTTAAAAACCTCATCAACACTACAAACCTATTCTACCCTAGGATTTTATTACTTTATATGGTGCTTTAGAGCTTTTGTTTGTTTTAATTCTCTGAAAGGCTTCTACACTCACAGACAAAACATCAGTGACCAAATCACATTTAGGTTCCAAAGTTTTAATGATTTACAAACGTGTACGGTAACCTAAAATAAAGAGATGGTTTTTGACCGCCACCTACGTATACACACACACACATATGTACACATACACATTTTTAAATTTTTTAATAAAATTGTGTCACTGCTCCAAAACTGTCCACCAACTTTACCTAGTCTCTGAAATGGTTGCTATTCTATAAAAGGCTCCCATCTTCCAAAATATTAAAAGTAAGCTGGGTACATACCGAAGTACAGAGCACTTGGTTTTCATGATTTGAAACTAAAAACCAAGGAAGCATAAAGCCTTACATTTGAGAGCTTAAATGCTTGTAATCAAACTAATTGGCAGCAAGATGACCTGAAATGAGTTTAAAAGTACCATAAAACATGTTTAGCAATCAGTGAAGCAATTCTTTATTATTCAGGTTCATGTTTGCAATTTTAGTATGTTGTAGGACCAAGTGGGAATGCAAGTTGGAAAGGAGAAGATGAGAAAAAAGGAGAAAATACATAAATAATTCCATTGCTTCAAAAGAGTAAATGAGGCAAGAATGAACCTATTGCTGAATGATGGAAAACACTAAAATGAGCTAAAATATAATAAAATTTGTTTAATGTAAAACAGCACACAAGCTATTTGTTGCTTAGAGAAATCTTGTATACATAGAAATTGATAGAAAAGTCCACTTTGAAAAAGGAAATTTAACAGAAATAAACTCTTATTGGGCAATTTTCTCAAGTAGAGAAGTAACTAGATCCATAAAAGTACTTCTTGCAAGCATCAATGTAATCTTTTTCCTGTTCTCATTTTAAAAAGCATTCTACCTAAAATACAATGAATGTCTTTACATGAATGAGAGTAAATACAGACAGAAAGAAAAATGATCAATCAAAAAAAGGTCAGAGTCAGATCATTTAACAGTCTAAATGATTCTTAGATAAGTTATACTACAGCAAAAAGGGGAAAAATGCAAAGAAAATTGTTAACACAAATGTGCTTATAATTAAATCAGGTGGTTATTACAACTGCTGAGGTTACTTTCAAGTTATATCATGTGTATGTGCAACTACAGTCCATGGATATGTGTCTGGCTGAGGAGCTTATTACAAATCAGATGCTCCCGTGTTGTTCAGGAATGGGACCCTGAAAGTGATAGTTTTGAAAAGTAAAAAACCTTCCCAGGCCATTTCCACTAGGCAAAGAGGTTTGGGAAACACCAGGTCTATCCTATTCCACTCCCTTACCTGGATCAGGCTTTATTTGGATTGGCTTATATATATATATGGCATGAATATCAACAAACCCTTATAAAACCCTTTGGGGAAGGGAGTAAGGTTCTATAATTGGCAGAAAGGATAATAAGCAGAAGATAAGGACCTATTTACTCCACTTCTACTATCTAGTTAGGGAGGTAAATGAATACAGACAAGCCTCACCGTTTTGCATATGTTCCTGGAAAACTGGGAATAAAAAAAAAAAAAAAAGCAGCAGACCCTATTTCCCATTGCTCAATGCAAATAAGTATTCAGACTCTTGGCAGGACAGTTTGTTTACCAGGTTCAAATCTCAACACTAAACCCCTCTAGCTGTGTGACCGTGGGAAAGTCACTTACCCTCTTTGGGCCTCAGTCTTCTCATTTATAAAGTGGGATTAACAGTAGTACAAACCTCATTAGTACACGTAAATTGTTTAGAACAGTGTCTGGCACATGGTAAGCACTCAAGTGTTTATCCCTAATCAATGTCTCGGACTCAATTCATGTATATAATGAATAGTATGTCACAAACACAAATATTTACAAATAAAAACAGTTATAAAAATCCATAGTAATTAAAACTAGCAAAATTATGATCAATGAAGTTCAGAAAGTTAAGTCCAGCAAAAAATGATGCAATAGACACAGCACAGCAAGAAAAGAAGCAAGGCAGACTCTTTTTTTCCCTTTCTTTTTCTTATTTCGTTTTATGAGTAATAATTCCTTATACTCTGAACACTGAAAATGTGTCTCAAAACCTCAACAATCACCAATTGGGAGTAGATGTGGCTCAAGCGGTTGAGCACCTGCTTCCCACATGGGAGGTCCTGAGTTCAGTTCCCAGTGCCTTCTAAAAACAAACAAACAAAAAACAATCAACAAGCAAACAAATGAAAAAACCAACTCAGGTGAGTCAATATGGCTCAGTGGTTGAGCTCTGGCTCCCCACAAATGAACAAGGTCCTGGGTTCAATCCCTGGCACCTCAAAAAACCAACCAGCCAACCAATCAAACAAACAACACACAGCCATTGAGGCTTAGCATAGGCCCTAAGACATGGAAATTAGGGAAATCCAACAATAAAAGGAAGCATTGTTGAAACTCAACTCTAACCACTCCCCCTGCCAAGGAAGACCAGAGTCCTATTTATTAGTCATAAAAGGCTAACGAAGACAAAACTTGTAAGATTTACTAAAAGAGCTGGCTTTGCACTGTCAGTTTTATCCTTGTTTGTTAAAGAACTTAAGTAATTCTAAGCGGAAGCAAGTTCAGAAAAACAGGCCTCAGGCAGGGAAAAACTGGCACCCTGACTAGTGCAAATGGTCCCTGAACATGTATAGTCCCCAAAGTGATTGTACAACAGTGTTACCAACACACCCAGACTGCTGACACTGAAGGTTCCCTTTAAAGAGCATCTTGATCAATACCTTCATTTGAAAGATGATGAAAGTATGTGATGATGGTCAATGCACTGAGGTAAATAAGACAAAATTCATTGATTTCATGGACCTACTAATTCGGAATTTGCAATAATTAGGGAAATGAATATATTCCTTCTCTATTTGAAATTTAAAGATGTGTCAAACTCAAAAATTTCACAGTTAGGACACTACTGCATATGACACAGACTTCCTATAAATTACAGCAAGTTTTTAATTTCTCTTTTTCCAATTATTACTCTTGCATATCTGTTATGACATGAATACTATATAAAACTGCACCTCTTTGACAGTATGTCCTTCTCTTTAAAAAAAAAAAAATTATTTATTTATTCCCCCTCCCCCTCATTGTTTTCCCTCGCTGTCTGCTCTTCTTTTTTTTAGGAGGCACTGGGAACCAAACCCGGGACCTCCCATGTGGGAGGGAGGCACCCAATCGACTGAGCCACATCTGTTCCCTGCTTGTTGCATCATCTGGTTGCATCAGCTCACTGTCTTGCTTGTCTTCTTTAGGAGGCACCGAGAACCAAACCCGGGACCTCCCATGTGGTAGGCGGGCACCCAACTGCTTGAAGCACATCCACTTCCCAGACTGTGTGTACTTTTATCTATTTTAGACAATATTGCTTGTTCACATAAATTAGTATAAGTTAAAGAGGCTTACTTATGTGTATATCCACATCACAACTCAATCTATAATATGTATTAATGGCCAAATACTTTACCATTCTGTAGCAGAACAATGGTGTCCACACTTCTGTATAGAGAATGTCCAGTTAATATCTTTGAAAAATAATTGGATAGGGTGACAACAAAGAAAAAAGCTACAGTATATTAAGTATGACCACAAATGGTCTCAAATCCCTTTCCAAATATATCTATGGTTAAACAAAAGAGAAGAGGAATGTCTTATCTCTTTTGAGACCTCAAAACAAAATCACCAATGGAAATAAATACACAGAACCTGTAATGGCCAGCCAGCATATATGAAATTCCATAAAGATGAAGCATTACAAAGAATACAATGAGAAACATCTAGCACCCTGAAATTTTATTGTCAATGACTTGGATGAAGATCAGTAAGGCACACTTGTAGCACTGGGTGATTTCCCACAGCATGCAGTTAAGAGGTGTAACAACACATTAGATGGCAGACTCTAAACAGTACCAGATTTACCATGATGAACCCCAGCAGAGATAAAAATAAAGGTCCTATTCTTAGAACTGAAAGCCCAACTGAATTTTTTTGGAGAAAAGACATTTAACAGTACCACATATCCATTGTTAGTTAACAGTCACTGTCATCAAGTTAATAGAACAGTGTGGGGTAACCAACAAGAAGATCTGTGTGACCAACTATGCGGAGAGTCTCCAGGATGAGGGGACATAGTTCTAACTGTTAACCCAAACGAGGTTCCTTTCTGAGTCAGGGTTCAGACTGGCAGTTGGACCAGGTGATTTTTCAAGTCCTTTCTCACCCAGAATGTAAAGCCAAAATAATAGGTCTAATTCAATTACCACATTAATAAAGCTGGCAATTTAGAAACAGATGAAAATAATGTGTGACTACATTATGCCCTTGTACAAATGCAGCTTAAGGCTTCAATTTAGTCATGATGCTTAGCTGTTTAATATTTGATTAAAAGAACATATTGGATTCGCTAGTCTCCTATGCTTCTCAGAATGTTCTAGTTAATGCTTCTCCTTTTTCAGAGAAACCAGGTTTGCATATGACAGAGGTAGTTCTGCTGCAAAGTTATTAAAAAACATATTTTTAAAAATTCTCAAGGAGCCAAATTTCTTGTCTTTTTGGATTTAGGGTGAGACACCATCTTCTCATTACTTTCTCTGCACAGGATACAGCCTTACCTTCCCTTGGCAAAGTCAGACCTATTTCCCACAAAGATTGAATATGAGGTTATTTATAGGAAGCTCTTGCGAAAGGTAGTATGTGAATGCTTTCCTTAGGGATTAAATAATGGAAATGGAGAGCTCTTGGGCATAATAACATAAATGTGGCACATCATGGGCTTAGGTGAGTTCTTGATGGGCCCCTGTAATACTACCTACATGGTGCAGGTTCCTTCCAATTTCCTTCTGCAGCAGTCCAGCTGTACATAAAAGCAGTCACTTATTGACCTGGGCAAGATTTTATGAGATGTGATGAACATATGAAATATTAGGCATATACTAGGAACTACTACAGTTCTTACGCCTTGCTGCATTCTTCATGGCTCCTTGAAATCAGAGGCCACTACACCCAGCAGCACATTTAAAGAGGAAACATTGCAATTATCTGGCTTCACCACTCCATTCCAAATCTACTACTACATTACAATTTATAAACCCTAATAGACAGTCATTACCCTTTGTCAATGCTTCTACTTGAAAAGAGTCACAATCCCTGCCTCTAGATTTATAGCCAGGGAGTCATCAATAGAGACTAAAAGTCCCCACCCCCACCCGCACCTCTGAAAATCAGACACCAATCATTTCAGAGCAGAGATTAAATGTAGTATAAGGCAGTTCCCTTTAACACGACTGAGAGTGGAGCTAATTACTAAAAAAAATAAAAAATAAAAAATCACTCATTAGCCTGGTATGCAAATTAGGGTTTGTTAACAGTGACTAATAATGCCAAGCCTTGGGTAACTGTGCTGGTCTTTTCAAGTGTATGTATACAGGACCTGACAGTTTATTAACTGTGCTACATCTAAACAGCTTGTCACCAGGGTGTTTTTGTTAAAACGGCATTGTATTTTAAATGGATAAACATTTTTACATGAGCAAAACACATTTTAAATGTTTGGTTTCTGAAGTCAAGTACTGGGAGATAAGTGAAGTGTCTCAAACTATGTAAGCCTCCAATAACTCTTGTTTACTGCTAGAGCTGACTATAGGAAAATGTGACACTTGGAGTTAAAATAGCACTTTTCCTTTTTAACAAGCCCCAGCTGTGTTTTTTAACCTCTTTTCAAATGATACTCTGGTGTTTTACCAAGCTATAAGTTTCTTATGCAATGGATTGGGAAGCATCTAATTTACAATTTCGGGA
>PVKH010005537.1:0-21955 GCA_004027955.1 Chaetophractus vellerosus | reverse complement strand
GAGCGGCTTGCCCCGCTGGCGGGCGACTCTGCTCTGCTCGTGGGCAGCTCCATTCTGCTCATGGGCAACTTGCCTTGCCCGTGGCAGCATTGCCCTGACCGTGGCGGTTTTTTGCCCTGCCCACGGCGGCTCTGCCCAGCCCATGGCGGCTTGCCCCCTCGAGGCGGTCTGCCCCGCTCAGAGAGGTCCCTGGGAACCGAACCCAGGGCCTCCCATGTGGTGTACCAGCACCCTATCCACTGGGCTACAGCCGGCCCCTCTTATAGCATCTTAAGAATATAAAATTTTATCCTGAGGAATAAACTCCAATCCCTAAACATTCTGCCTAACTCTTGGATGAAAATTGTTGTATATGTGACTGAATATTAGTGGGAAAGATAGGTTAAATATCATTTATTTTTGTTTAATAATTTAATTTTCTCATCTATATCAAATTACTGCTTTCCCAGAAAACTCCTTATTCTTAAAGTTGCTGAAACTCAAACTCTCCAATTATTTACAATGCTATATGCTTCTAATAAATTTATTAAATTATTTTCTGGAAAACAATTTCACTGAAATATCTTTCAAAATATTATATATCTATACATACATAATATAGAATTACCTGTTTCTAATAAATTTATTGCCTATTTTCTCAAATCCCCATTCACATATACACACACAAATATCACACACTTACACAACTAATAATTTATGAAAACTCAATTAATATTCTATTTTCATTCTTTCAGTATTTGAAACTATACAAAAAACTTTTATTAGCAGCAAGTCGCCATTGAAAATGATAAATGTAGCTATAAGTTTTAATCCTCTTCAATTTTTTTTCAGTTTTCAGGCTGTCAAATTAGTGGCATTAAAAATCAACAACTGACAACTTGTGAGGACAAATTCCTTTATAGAGTTCCTATCATTGAGAGCTTATTTAACCTCCATATGACATCTTTAATAGAATTCCTAACACTGAGATCTTCAATGAGAAAATATACTCTAGAGTAAAGGAATGGATAAAATGGTGACACATGACATTGGAAAGAGATGTGAAGTGATGCGTTGTGTGTAGTGAAATTATGATTTCTCCTGTAAAGTCTTTATTTCCTACAGAACCATGGAATTTTCATGATCAGTCCAAAGCTCATTCATAATCTTTATTTATTGTACCTTGAAAACACTAACAATGTATTTAATCGAAACAATTTTAGTTTCAGATTTATTGCTGCATTTTAAAAAATGACAAAATACATATTTAGAGTACTGTGACCTTCATTCATCTTAGAGTAAAAACATATGATATAAGATATTAGCCAAAATAAGAGTGACTATTTATCAAACACACCTTATACTCAGGTAGATTAAGCCTTAAGATTATCAGACCTATTGCAAGAATGATTCCTACATTTTTAGCAATAAAAGTACTTCACAAATCTGTGCAAATTGTTGGCTTAACACGAAATATATAAACAAGCCCAACTTATATCTCCAGACTCATTGGGCAAGAGCGTAGGGTACTACAGACGTGATAATGATCCAACAAAATCTGATTGGAACAGTGTATTCAATAAGTATGTATCCAACTTGTCTGATCTATTCTTCTAGTTGACATCCTTCCTTAGGAGAAATCCTCAGGAACCCAGAGCAGGAAAGATGGAGTCTCTTTCTTTGGGTGTCTCGGCTGAGTTGCCCAGAAATTGGACAAAGTGTAGCAGACGACTATTTAGGCTGGCCTTCTTCAATTACCACATCCTTGTTTATACAAACAATGTTAAGGGGTCCTATGGACTATTATTCAGGATAAAATTTAAAATTCTCAGCACTTCATGCAAGTACCTACATGATAAGTAAATTTCCCAACTCATCTCTAGCTACTCCCTTACAGAAACCCTAAACAGTAGCTACTCTGATGTGTCTGTTCCTCAAATTCATGTTTTCTCTCCTATGTCTTTCTTCACCTTCCCAAAAAGCCATTTATGGTCTTCTACACATGCTTAACTCCTAGTTATTATTCAAGATTTATCTAAGGCATCATTTTTTCTGGGATACTTTTCTTATTCCACATCATATAACACTGTGGGCTAGGAGCCCTTCCAATGTGTCACAACCATAGCATCCTGCATTTTCTTCCATATTAGCAATTGTATTTGGCGCTAAGTAATAATGCAGAAGTAATGGAGGCATATGGAGTGTATATTTGAAAGAGCATGAGTTTTAGGGTCAGGTCATCCTGGGTTCAAGTCTACCCCAAGTAACTGTGCTCCCTTGAGCATGTTAATGAATTTTATTCAGGCTGGTTTTGCCTCGGTAAAATGAAAACTAAAAGCGTCTATAAAAAGATGTTCTAGCAATGATTGATTTATTAAATCATATACTGGTAGATACCAAAAGAGATAGAAAAAGAGGGAATTAGACAATTCTAGATTCTGTGTATAAAATGTGTTCAACCACAGAGGAATAGTGAAGCAAAAAAATTCAGAATATTGGAAATTTTGGACTTCAGATATGAAGAGAATGGGTGAAACACTGATCAAAGACATTGTGACTAAGTTACTGTAATAAATTAGCAAAGGTCATGGATGAGTAAAACATTATTTTCAAATTGCTTTTAGTTTGCTAAAGTTGAGAAATTTCAGATAATGATAAATTCAGGATATAGACACAAGAGTGGATAATTTAAGTGTAATTGAGGCAAGTTTCCAAGTTATGCAAATTTACATGCTTCGGGAAATATAATGTGCTCAATTCTGTAATATGCATGTTTAATAAAATAACATTTGTTTTAAATTCTGTAATCAATATTAACAAGTGTGTATCACCCTACAAGCATATCCAGTTCATCCTACCAGATTGCTAACATTTAGCTAATATCTAAGTCCCTCTATTTTTAAAAATCATACTGTTGTTATATATATATAATGTATATATATAAAATGTATAAAAGCATTGATTCACATCACTTTTGGTTAACTTGGGTAACTTGACAAGCATATTTCTTTCTTTCTTATAAATTTGTATGCATTATTTTTACATTAAATTTATCTTAATCATAAACCCTTAAAATGTTAATTTTTCTTTGAATGTTGAGAGCATCATGATCCATCTTATTTGCTTAATTCCCATGTTATATTCATTGGAGTTTATTATTCAAGAGCTACAATTATTCTTAATTTGAATATTGTTCCTCCCAGCTTCATAACTGAGACCTCTTTCTGTCATTTTTATGTCTATCATTTCTCACTGTCTATTTAATTAAGACAACACAAATCTGTCCTTTACAATATTGATTAAAGATTTTTCAACCTCAATGCACCTCTTTCTTCCTCTTCAGTAATTATTGGTTTTGAGTTTGGATTTTTAAAATTAATTCATCATTCATTCATTCATTCATATGGCTAAAAATTCAAAAGATTTGAGAAGGTATATGTAGTAGTTTGACAGTTTGATATAGTTATGAATTCCAAAAATAGATATTGGATTACGCTTGTAAACTGTTTTGTTAATCTGGGCATGATTAAGTTATGATTAGGTCATTGACTGGGCCACATCAGTAGGGCATTGAGCCCCACTCCTTTGTGGGCGGGGGAATCAAATATAAAAGACATGGCAAATGACAGAGTTGGAGCAGTTTTGAAGTTGGAGTTCTGGTGAGGAAGGAGAGAAGGCCCCAGGATAGAGATGAGCCATTTGCCTGAGAGTTCACAGCTGGCCTGTGGAGAGAAGCAAAATCTAGAGAGCCTCATAGTCTACAGCTGACCTTGAGGAGGAACTAGAGGAGCTAAGCTCAGAGAGAAAGGGAGCCCTGGGAAGAGAGGAGCCCAAGAAGCCTGTACCCTGGCAAATGTCGGCAGCTGCCTTGCTCCAACATGTAGTAACAGACTTTGGTGAGGGAAAAAACTTATGCTTTATGGCCCAGTAACTGTAAGCTTCTACCCCAAATAAATACCCTTTATAAAAACCAACCGATTTCTGGTAGTTTGCATCAGCACCCCTTTGGCTGACTAATACAGTATACAATGAAAAATTTTCTTCATACCCCATCTTCCAGTAGTCTAATTCATTTACACAGAGGAAACAATTATTATTAGCTACATTTTAATCCTTCTAAAACTAATTATTGCATGTACAAGTAAATAAGCACACATATATAGAGAGTTATATTTTTCCTAAATGATAAAAAATACTATTCACACTTCTGTGCATACTACATCTTGTTTACTGCATAAAAAAATTCTGTCTTTTCATAACAATAAATAGATTTATGATTGATTTTTATTTTAATTGCAGTGTTATATTATGCAAATGTACCTCTTCTAGTTATTAAATTTTATTTCTAGTACTTTGCTGTTACAAAGTCATTATACTGCATAACTTTTTCATTCAAAATTTCCATCTTTGCAAAGTATATCTTCAGAATAAATTCCAAAAAGAATTTCTATAGCAAAAGATTTTAGCAATTGTATTTTTGATAGGCATTGCCAAAACCCTTCAGCATGGAATTATATTAGTTTATACTTTCTCAAGCATGTTATAAAAATAACTATTATCTCCCACCATCACATATACATTGATAACAAACTTTTGGATATTTCAAAATAGAAGTGAAGTAAAATGCTCCAATATGGTTTTAATTCATATTTTTATTTACTCTGATTGAGAGCGAACATTTCTTTGATGTTAAGGAGCTGAATATAAAATTGTTGGCTCACAATTTTCTTTCATGTGTACGTTAATATGTCATTGAATTGTTTGCTGCATAAAAAAATTGCCAAAAAAGACTGATGATAATTGTAGCAGTTTGGTGTTATTTATGAATTCTAAAAATAGATACTGGATTATGTTTGTAAACTGGTCTATCCCTCTGGACATATTAGATTGGATTGGATTCAGAGGTTTCACTTTAACTTGATTAAATAATGATTAAGGCTTTGATTGTGCCACATCAGTAGGACATTGAGTCCCCACTCACCAAAAAACCACACAACAGAGAACAGAGGTTGGAGTTTTGAGCTGGAGCCCAGGAAGTGAACACACGGGAGAGAGCAGAGCAGCTGAGCCTGGAGAGAAATGAGCCCTTGGAAAGAGATGAGATTTATCACAGCCTACAGCTAAAATTGGAAGAAGCTGGGACCACAAAGCCTTAAGAGGAAGAAGGCTGAACCTTGGCAGCCATCTTGCTCCAACACATGGCAATAGACTAGTAAGGAAAATAACTTATGATTTATGGCCTAGTAAATGTAAGCTTCTATCCCAAACAAATACCCTTTATAAAAGCCAATAGATTTCTAGTATTTTGCATCAGGACCCCTTTGGCTGACTAATACAATAATCAATTGCTCTTTTCCTCATGAATGGTTTGGATTTTTTTGTTTCCTCAGAATAAAAAAGTTTGCTTTAAGTACTGTAATTTTGTTAGAATATGTCTCAATTTTGGTTTTTCTAAATTGACTTCCTCAGTACCTTGTTAACACATACTAAGTTATTTTAATTCTAGTTTAATAATTAGGAATTTTTTTTTCAAATACAGTTTTTAGGCTTTGAGCTGTTTTGTTTTCTTATTCAGAGAGTCTTAGCATATGTGTATTAGATCTTCTTTGCCTAAATTCTTTGTCACATTTTTTACAAAACACTTTTACCTTTCTTTTTTATTTTAAAATTTTTCTTCTTCTTTAATCTAGTCTCTTAAAATATTTTTTCTTTTTTTAAAATTTTGTCCTTTCTTGTTTATTCTTCATTTATGAAATTGTTTTTCTGTCATTTTTCCAAATATTTATTGAATTCTTACTTATATTTTCTGAATTTTCATGTTTCTGACTTTGTATATGCTATCATTTACTTTTAATTTTGTTTGAATATAATTTTAATTTAATCTGTAGACATTGTTTTCTGAGAACATTTTATGTCACAATAGTATCCTGCTTCTTGTAGATTTTTTCTTTATAATTTTGAATGGAAATAGATCATAATCCTTTTCTACTGCTCATTGAAAGTTTATATTTATTTTCCTAAACTTTCTAGGAGATGAGTGGGTCAGGTAAGCATTTGTAGTTTCATATCACTAGAAATCCTTCTTTGGTTATTTCTGTGAAGTAATAAAAATATGGCTTCCTATTCTCTATCTCATGGATTTGTTTTCTATTTCCACTTTTATATGTACTTCACTTTTCTTTGCCCCCATTGTAGCTGTGCTGTTTAATTATTATAATATTCCCAGCAGTTTAACCTTAGTGTGAGGGTCATTCCTGGAAGAGAGATTAATCTGGTTAATTTGCGGTGTTCTTAAGGCCCAATTACTCCCAACTCTTCAGACATTATTGGTGATATTTTCTCTTCTCATATTGTCCCAGTTGGTTGCCAGTGAGTAACTGTTTGCCATTTGGGGCATTTCTCTTCTCATTTCTCCCCATTCAATTTCCCTTAATTTCTGTGATGGTTTAAATTATTTTCTTAAACTTTTCTGCTGTGTTCTCCCACCTCAGATTTCTTGTTTTATACCTCTTTCCTGACTTCATATATTTCTATATTGTGGTCTTGTTTTTAAGAAACCAATGTCTCATTAACTTTTTGTTTTTTTAAATGAATGAATAAATATTTGATCAAGGATTTCATTTTCTCCTTTGCAGAATTTTTCTAGTGAATGCTCCTTCTTTTTATTTTTTTACCTTTTCTCCTTTGATCTTAAAATATGCATGCAGGTTCTTACATATTTCCTGAAGGAAGTAGTTTTTTCTCTTCATTAAAACTCTGCCTTGCTTGAAAAACAGTACCATTGTAGTATAGATCTGACTATTTATAACTGACTACCTGTATGTTTATGCTAGGGCTTGACATCAGAATAGAACAGAAATCTTTCTGGCTTCATGTTTCCTGGCTGTGCTTTTCGTAACAGCTTCATTAAATTTATAGATTCTTGAAAAGGTCTTCAGATCAATTGCAGGTATTTTTCTCTTTTTTTGTACACAGAAGGATACAACAGACCCCATAAAAGATAGCTTATCGGGGACCATATTAAATGAGAAGCTTTTGGTAATAATTTTGAAATGTATTTTGGAGGTGTGGTAGATTGAATCATGTACCCCAACAAAAGGCATGTTCTTGTGGGTATCAACACATAGTAAATAGGGCCTTCTGGAGATGTTAATTTTATTTTTGGTATGACTCAACTGAATCAGAATAGAACTTAATCTGTATTATTAGAGGCCTTATGAAAGCCAGGAATTGGAGGAGGCCACAAAGAAAGAAGGCAGAAGGCAGCAGAAACCAGTAGAGTAGTCACAAGGAGAGAGAGCTCTCTATGTGATTGGAGGGAGAGATGCAAGCCAAGGGAATTCAAGGGTTGCAGCAAGCTAGCACCAGAACACCACAGACTTTGAGGGGAAAGCATGCCAATGCTGATGTCTTGAGTTTGGACTTCTAGTCTTCCAAACTGTGAGCCAATAAATTCATGTGGATAAGCCAACCCATTGTGTGGTTTTTGTCATAGCAGTGCTGGCAAACTAAGATAGGAGGGTTGTGTGCCAGCCAAACAAACTTGTATTGAGTGTTTGCTTTGTCACTAGGTGGGGATATAAGAAAAATGTTTTATAAAGTAGTGAACAGCACAGAAAAAGTCCCAGCCCTCAAGGACTTCACATCAAAGGAAGGGGAGACAGATAAACACACAGGTAACAAAGAAGTGCTTCAGAGGACAATAATGTTATTGAAAAATAGAGCTGGAAAGTACAATAAGAAAAGCCTGGAAGAGGAGGAATGATGGCTCTATTATATAGGGTGGGCAGGGAAGATCTCAGGGGTAAATTGAAATGTGTGCAGAGACTTGGAAGAGTGTGAAGAAATGAGCCACTTGAATATTTGGAAAGGGGCTATTGCATAGGAGTGTATATGCACAAGTTCAGTTTCTTTATTCTCTTCTACTTTTAAGGCATGTTAACTAATATCTTCTCTATAAATTGTATAATACTGGTATTGTTAGCCTTATTTTGACTTTCTAATTTAAGTGATCCTTTCCTTATTGCTTTTATGTTTTCCACCCTTATATATTTCTTTACCATATTTATGTTGATATTTCTTTTTCACTTATAATCTGATTTATTATATTCTAATTTCTAATAAGCTCCCTAACAAAGCTGATGCTCTTGGTCTTAGGACCACACTTCAAAAAGCAAAGCTCTATAACTTGATCCAATGATTCAAGCCAGAAACCCAGCAATTGTTCTTACCTTCCCCATCCAGACCTGCTGCCCCCTAAGAATTACTACACCACAGTTTAGATAAAAAGACACTCTCTCTAGATGCTGGAACTTGGAAACGGCAGAGTCAGGGTAGGTGAATTAGAAAAAGGTGCCTCACTTGGGCAGATGTATTAGGAGGTAATATGTCCTCTTTAAGAAGATATTTTACCAGGTCTCAAGGATTGGCAAGCTGTACAAGGGCTGCATGTCAACCTTTGCTTTCTATTTGGTCAAGTGCTTTTGTAAAGGGCAAAACTCACATAAAATTCAGCCTATTCCTTCCCTACCTTGCTGCTCCCATCAGCAATTAAATCATGTAAACTCTAATTCAGATATTCTTTTCATTCTCTCTCCAGCCACACTCATTCAAATATCCAAACATGCATCATCTATAATATAATCAGTCACCCTACATCAGACATTTAACCCAGCAAAACATATTTTTTCTTGCAACCATATTCATCTTTCTCAAGCATAACTCTTCTTACTTTTCTGCTCTCCTTAAAGATCCATGATACGTATAGAATAAGCTGCAATACTTAGCATGGATTGCAAGAGATTTTAAGGTACTATCCCAAATAATGCGTTCAGTCTGACTGCACTGTCTCCGGTATCTATTTCTTCATCCATAGATAGCAGGTGTATCACTAGTGTCTGTCAATTTTTGGTACCCCATGTCTCACTTTGTATTTGCCTGGCATTTCTGGCCACTACCATGGCAACACAGGTGCAGCTGGAACTGAAAACTTTCAAAGCCAAAACTGGATTGTCAAACAAAGTGGATATCATAGTATAGCCCCTTGGACAGAATTATGATATCAGGAGGTTTTGCTACAAGTGCAAGCTTAAAGGCAATAATAGAACTTAATGGTAACTCTCAATACAGTTATTCATCATCTTCCATTAAAGTTTTAACACAATTCACAAGCAAAACTCAGCCACCCTCTGTGGCAGAAAGTATTTGTTACTCATTAAAATTGATTCTTCTCTTCCTGGATGCAGAATTAGACCTCATTTACTGGTCCCACTTCTCCATAAGCATGGCCATGTGTCTAAGTTCTAACCAATATGTGGTAGATTGGTACAATAATGTGCCCTAGTGAATCATGAATAGCTATATCTCATTCTTTAGCACTGTGTCTTTGCTGCTCCTCCCATAAATATATAGAGTTTAGTTTTGAACTCTGAAATTGCTTTGGACTTGTAACTAGTTTTCACCAATAGACTATGACAGAAGTAATATCATGTGACCTCTGAGTTATGTCTTAAGAGATCTTGTAGCTTCTCTTTTCATCATGTTTAAACACCACTCTGACATACCTGTGCCTCAATGAGCCTGGGTTCAAATACCACCTGGGAAGAGAGCTCAAGCTGACCTCACAGAGTCCAGCCCCGAAGAAATCCTTCAGTTGAATATAGCCACATAATAAAAAAAATTAATTAAATAAATAACAAAATAAGACCAAAAGAAATGCTGCTCAACTCAAGCCATGGAATAATGTGGGGGAAAATGTGTTTTTTTAGTCTATGGAGTTTTGGAATGACTTGTTACACAGCAATACATAACAACTACAAAAGGCCATATTAGCAAAAGGGAGTGTACCAATTTTAGGTCCAGCACATAAAACCTTCCTGTAAGTACTCTTCCACAATCATTTCACTTTCTAGGAAGCTGGAATGGAGATGATTCCCAGAGAGGCCTTAGAAGACATTAATTGAAGTTGGCAAAACTTCTGAGTGCCTCATTGCTAAATAGTCGACTGATCATTGTCATATTCCCTTGGACAGATGTCTCAAGTACAGATACATGAAAAGGAAATAAACTGCAACCCTATTTAAGTCATTATACAATTTGAGGTCTATTTGCTTCAGAAGTTACTCTATACTAATTCATATACCAAAAACAATACCAGTAATGATCTTTGATATTTGTCTAGTTAATGTCTAGATTCTGCAATATTTGTCTTGTTATGCTTTATTATATTTGCAAAATACATACATTTTTCCACACTGAAAACATATTAGAAAAATAGAGAAAAATACCAAAGAGGAAAATATTCATCCCAATTTATCCCAATTCCATCAGTAGAATTTTGGAAAATTGCATTCCTTGCATACGTGCAATTTTAACCTAAATTTACATAACATTTTCTACTTAACATTGCATTATAAGCAATTTCTAATTCTTCATAACCACTTTTTAAAATGATTGCATCACACTCCATCTAGTGGACACACCATAACTCATTATTTATGTCTTTTGGTTGATAATTCAAGTTCTTTCAGATATTCTGTATTGTTATTCTGTAATGAACATTTTTGTAAATATAGTTTGTTCCTTTTTATAGTATTCCCTTATTTACAATTTTTATTGACTTGAATTCACTATTTTACTTCTGTTGAGTTATTGAAATTATTTAGTACACTATAAATATTAAGCAATTAAGTTTTATTTTATTTTATTTTTATATAAAAGGCAATAACAACAATGTTAGATTGGATTCTTTTTTCCCAAACCCTACAGTCTTCTATCAGTTTTCATACTCAATCACTAAGTTGTATATGAAATAAAAATTACTATTATTTATACTCAAAATTTTTACTCCATTTTCTCCTCATGGTTCACCACTTTTCTTTATATTTTCTTTTTTCCTATACCAGTAATCAATAAATGGTTAGTCTACTGAACTGTCTCTATATTACATTGACACTCTTCAAGAAACAATTACCTTCTTCATTGCTTTAACTGTACAATTAGAGGGTTGGATGAGGGTGTTAAACTTTGCTAGTGGGAAACTCTTCAAATAAAATCATACAGATAAACCAATTTAAAAAAAGAAACAATTATTTAATGTAACGCAAGCAGAAGACGCCTGTACCTACCACTCTTAAAATTCATTTTCCACATTATCTCCACCTGAATTTCTTGCTGATATCTGAAAACAAATTTACAAACCACATAAATAGCATACTCCCTGTCAGCCCACACTATTCCCAACTTCCCCATTACTTTGATGAGGTTCATCTTAACATCCTTCTAATTCCTCAATCTTACCCATAACTTTATCCTGCTATTTAGACTTCCCTATTTTCCTTGGGATATTCTTAAGAACACATACTCCAAAATAAATAAATCACCTTTCCCTTTACATCTGTTTCAATTCCAAATGTTTCCATCTCAGTAAATGAGAGAGTCATCCAGTCATTCAAACCAGAAGCCTAGAAGTCATTCTTGACTTCTTACTCAGCAACCAGTACACTTTAACATATTATCAAGGCCTTGTATAATATTTTGTTTGTTTTCTGTTTTCCTGTTTGTTGAAATTTGTATTAAATTACAACATATATACAGAAGAGTGCAATAAACCTTAAATGCATAGATTGATTAATTTCCATGAACACATATGTAAAAAGGTCTCATTTCAAGAAACACAATTTTGCTAGCACCTGACAAACCCCTCTATGGCCCAGCATCGTCACTAAATCCTGTATAAATTTAGCCATTACATTAATTTACAACACAATAGATTTGTATCTTCTGTTTTTTAACTTTATATAAATCAAATCATATATTATTTACCCTTACGTATCTGGCTTCTTAATGGAAGAAGAACATTATGTTTAAGACATTCATGTTGAACATAGTGGTAATTATTTTCATTCTCATTACTGAATAGCATTTTATTCAATGTATGTTCTATAGTGTTTATATATATATCAAAGTATGTTTTATATATAATTAATGTATGTTATATATATATATATATTCATCTATACTATAGATAGAACTTTAGCTTGTGCCTTTTTTGGGGGGTTATGAAAAATGTTGCTATGAGTGTTCTTGTACATGGCTTAAAATGCACATATGTAGGCAAATGCATATATAATTAGGAGTAGAATTTCTGAGTCATGGAATAGACAGTGTGATTTATTAGAAACTGCCAAATATGTTACTAAAGTATTGATACTAACTTGCATTCCTAGTATATGAGAGTTCCAGTTACTTTACATCTTTACCAACACTTGATATTGTTTGTTTAAATTTTTGCCAATCTCATAGGTGTATACAATTCTCGGATTATTAACTTAATTTAAATTTTTACTCCTTGCTGTTAAAACCCTCAGCAAGGCATTAAGATACAATAATAATAAAACTGAGTGTCATTTCAAGAGGAATTAATTTGTTGACACCATTTTCTCTTTCAATCAACAAAAATTATCTAAACAACTGCTTACAAAACTATTTTTTTCTTCCAAAAACATTTTAATCTTAAAACAAGTTTGAGTTCAATTTGTAGCTGATATTCATGGTAGCCCAACAAGCTACAACCCCTTTCTTTTGTATAGTAAGACTCTAAGCACTTCTGCCTGCAGGACAATGCGTGAAAAGATCAATTCAATGAATTTTTATTATCTTACTATCTAGTCACAGATTACTTCTCATAATTTCTCATAATTATTTTACTAATAAAATCATAGCTGTTATAAAAATATAATTTAGTACAAAGTTGTGGAAGTTATAGAATCAGTTCATCAAAGATTATGGTACTTTCATTGGCTTTTTTCTTGCACTAGAGAAAAATACCTGAATGTCAAAAGTTAAGAAAAAATGTTACAACTTCAAAATTTCCACAAGCCCCATTGCAAGAAGGTAGTCAAATTTTGTTTCATCTAAAAATAAATTTTATTGAAGTATATCATTCATACATGAACATACACAAACAGTAAGTACATAATAAAAGTTGTGAACTTACAATACAAATATGTATATCATACAGGGCTCCCATACATCATCCCACCACCAACACCTTCCATTGTTGTGAAACATTTGTTACAAACTATGAAAGAGCATCGTCAAAATACTACTACTAACTCAAGCCAATATCCTATATTTGGTGAATTTTCCCACAACCCACGTGATAATTAATACCCTGTTTTAGTATTTTATATTTGTTGTAGCTCATAAGAGAACATTCTCATGTTTGTTCTGTTAACCACAGTTCATCTTCCACCACTGGATTCCCTGTGTTATAGAGTCCCATGCTTTGTAAAATCCATTCAAAGTGTACACTCAGTGGCTGTCATTTTCACAAAGTGTGCTATCATCACCTCAGTCAATTTAAAGTAATTGTTTTCATTACTTTAGTATGGAAAATCCCATATCTCCTTATGTCCTCCTATTTTTGATCCTTAGAATTGATATATTCTTTGCCCTTGCCACAAAAATATTACAGTATTACTGTTACCTATTGTCCAGAACTTATATTAGTTGTAATTCCCTTCTGTACCACCACACTCTTAACACTTTGTAAAAAAAAATATTGTATTTATACTATTAAGTTATACAGTCCCTAGACATTTACAGCCACAGAATACCACTTTCAGCCACAATCACAGTTATAAATCATCAGTGCTAGTTATGTTCACTATGTGTTACCATTATTGTATTCATTTTCACACTCTTCCAATAAATCTTATTAAATATTCTATATACATTAATCATCAGTTCCCATTCTCAACACTCATTCTATCTCCTAGTAACCTATTCTCTAGAGTTTACCACCGTGAGCTTACTCACCATATTTAGTTCATAGGAGTGTCCTTTTATGTCTAGTTTATTTCACTCAACATAATGACATCAAGGTTCATGCAGCTGTCATATGCAGCCCAATTTCATTTCTTCTTACAGCTAAGTAGTATTCCAAAATATGTACATACCATATTTTGTTTCTTCATTCATCAGTTAATGGACACTTTGATTGCTTACATATTTCAGCAATTGTGAATTATTCTGCTATGAAGAGTGGTGTACAAATGTCAGTTCACATCCTTGCTTTCAGTTCTTATGAATATATTCCAAGTAACAGAATTGCTGGATCATATGGCAGTTTCATGTTCAGCTTCTTGAGGTTCCACCACAGTGAAGGAGTGTTCCTATTTCTCCCCATCTTCTCCAGTACATGTAGTTTTCTGTGTTATTTATATATATAAAGACCATTATATAAGGTGAAAAATGGTATCTCATTTCAGTTCTGATCTGCATTTCCCTTGCAGCTAGTGATGTTGAACATTTTTCAAGAGCTTTGTGGTCATTTGTATTTCCTTTTTGGAGAAATGTCTATTCAAGTCGTTTGCCCATTTTTAGATTGGATTGCTTGTCTTTTCATAGTTGAGTTGAATGACCTTTTTCTATAATATGGATACCAAACCCTTATCAGATATGTGGTTTCCAAATATTTTCTCCCACTGAGTAGAATGCCTTTATACTTTCTTGACAAAGCCTTTTGAAGAATAAAAGTGTTTGATTTTAAGGAGGTCTCATTTATCTATTTTTTTTCTCTCATTGTGCTTTGGGTGTAAGGCTTAAAAAATTATTGCTATTTCAAGATTTGAATATGTTTCCTTAATTTTCTTCTAGGAGCTTTATGGTTGTAGCTTTAATATTAAATTCTTTGATCCATTTTTGAGTAAATTTTTGTATAAGGTGTGAGATAAGGGTCCTCTTTCTTTCTTTTGGTTGTGGTTATCCAGCTCTCCCAGCACCATTTGTTGAATAGATTGTTCTGGCCCAGGTGGGTAGGCTTGACAGCTTTGTCAAAACTCACCTGACTGTAGATGTGAGGGTCTGTTTCTGAATTCCAATTTCAGTTCCACCGGTAAATATGTCTATCTTTATGCCAGTACTATGCTATTTTTACCACTTGTAGCTAAATAATAGGATTTAAAGTTGGGAAGTGAGAGTCCTCCAACTTTATTTTTCTTTTTAAGACAGGTTTGGCTATTTGGGGCCCTAAACTTTTCCAAATAAATTTGATAATTGGCTTCTCCATTTCTACAACAACAACAAAAAAAGCTATTGGGATTTTATTGGGATTGTGTTGCATCTATGAATCAATCTGGGTAGAATTGATATCTTAAAGATAGTTAGTCCTCCAGTACATGAACACAGAGTGTCCTTCTATTTATTTACATCTTCTTTGGTTTCTTTTAGCAATATTTTGTAGTTTTCTTCATACATGTCCTTTATGTCCTTGGTTAATTTTATTTGTAAACATATGACTCTTTTAGTCGCTATTATAAATGGAATTTTTCTGGCTTCCTCCTCAGATTACTCATCAGTAAAGTATAGAAACACTGATTTTAGTATATTCATTTTCTATCCTGCCACTTTGCTGAACTTGTCTATTATTAGTTCTAGTAACTTCGTTGTGGAATTTTCAGGAGTTTCTAGATACTGGATCATATCATCAGCAAATAGCAAAAGTTTTACTTCCTCCTATTTGGATGCCTTTTATTTCTTTTTCTTGCTTAATTGCTCTAGCCAGAAATTGTTCCCAATCTCAGTAGGAAAGCTTTCAGGTTTTCACCATTAAGTACAATATTAGACAGGAGTTCTTCATATGTGTACTTAACCATTTTTTAGATATGGGATCATATTATCTACGCATAGTGAAAGTTTTTATTTCTTTATCTAGCCCAATTACTCTAGCTAAAGCTTCTACCACAATATTGAATAATACTGGTAAGAGCGGGCATCCCTGTCTTGTTCCTGATCTCAGCAGGAAAGCTTTCAGTCTTTCACCATTGAGTACAAAACTAGATGTAGGTTTTTCATAAATTCACTTTATCATATTATTGAGAAAGCTTCCTTCTATTCCTACCATTTGGAGTGTTTTTATCAAGAAAGGGTGCTGTATTTTGTCAAATGCCTTGTCTGCTTCAATTGAGAAGATCATGTGACTTTTCTTTTTCAATTTATCAATGTGGTTTATTACACTAACTGATTTTCTTGTATTGAACCACTCATATAGAACTGAGATAAAACCTATTTGATCATGGTGTATAATTCTTTTAGTGTGCTTTTGGATTCTGTTTGCAAGTGTTTTGTTGAGGATTTCTGCATCTGTATTCATAATAGAAATTGATCTGTAATTCTCTTTTTTTTTCATAGTATCTTTATCTTCTTTTGGTATTAGGATGTTGGCTTCACAGAATGAGTTTCGTAGTGTTCCTTCCTGTTCAATTTTCTGGAAGTGCTTGACCAAGATTGGTATTAGATCATCTTTGAATGATTGGTAAAATACACCTGTGGAGCTATTTGGTCCTGGACCTTTCATTTTCAGGAGTTTTTAAATTACTGTTTCAATCCCTTTACTTGTGATTAGTTTGTTGAGGTCTTCTATTTATTCTAGGGTCAGTGGAGGTGGTTTGTGTGTTCCTAGGAATTTGTCCATTTCATCTACATTTTCTAGTTTGTTGGCATAGAGCTGTTCTATCCATTTATGATCTCTTATTTCTGCAAGGTCAGTGGTCATATTCCCCCTCTAATTTCTGATGTTATTTATTTGCATCTTCCTTCTTTTTCCTTTGTCAGTCTAGCTAAGGGTGTCAATTTTGTTGATCTTCTCAAAGAACCAACTTTTGTTTTGTTGATTCTCTCTACTGTGTGCTCAATTTAATTTATTTCTTCTGTGCTTTTATTATTTCTTTCCTTCTGCTTGGTTTGGGATTAGTTTGCTGTTATTTTCCTTTTTCCACCTGGTATGCAGTTAGGTCTTTGATTTTAGCTCTTTCTTCTTTTATAATAATAGAACTTAATAGTAACTTTCAATATAAACTCCCCTCTCAACACTGCATTTGCAGTGTCCATAGGTTTTGATATGTGTATTCTTGTTTTCATTAATCTTAAGATATTTACTGATTTCTCTTGCAATTTTTTCTTTGATTGACTGATTATTTGAGTGTGTTGTTTAGTCTCCATATTTTATGAATTTTCCCAACTTCTATCCATATTGATTTCCAGCTTCATTCCATTACAATCCTTGAAAGTGCTTTGTTTAGTTTCATTCTTTTTTACTTTTTTGAGAACTGTTTTGTGACACATCATATGGTCTATACTTGAAGATGAATGAGCACTTGGAAAGAATGTAAATTTTGCTGGTTTGGGAAGTAATGCTCTATAAATGTCCATTTCATCTATTTCATTTATCATATTATTCAAGCACTCTATTCCCTTATTTATCCTCTGTCCAGATGCTCCATCCAATGCTGAGAGTGGTGTATTGAAGTCTCCAACTATTACTGTAGAGACGTCTATTGTATCTTGGGGCACCCAGGGTAGGTGCATAAATATTTATCATAGTTATTTCTTCTTGGTAAATTGCCCCTTTTATTAATATATAGTGACTTTCTTCATCCTTTATAACAGTTTTGCATTTAAAAAATATTTTTCCAATATTAGTATCACTACTCCAGATCTTTTTTCATTACTATTTTCATGGACTATCCTTTTCCATCCTTTCACTTTCAACCTGATTGTGACCTTATGACTGAAGTGAGTCTCTTGTAGACAGCATGTATATGGCTCATATTTTTGTATCCATTCTGTCATTCTGTGCATTTTGATTGGGGAGTTCAATCCATTATCATGTAACGTTATTACTATAAAGGCATTACTTTCTTCATCCATTTTATCCTTTGGTTTTCTATTGTCATATCTTAGTATTGCCTGTCCTTTTACCCTTTAATTTACCTTTCCTAATAATCTTCATTTATACTCTTTTCTACAAATTTCTCTTACTTACCTTTTCTGTTCAGGTGGTGCCACTACCTTTAATATCTCTTGTAAATCCAATCTTTTCATAATATACTCTCTCTGTTTATGTTTGTTTGTGAAGACTTTAAATTCACCCTCATTTTTGAAGTACAGCTTTGACAGATACAGAATTCTTGACCAGCAGTTTTTCATTTTCAGTTCATGAAATACATCATACCACTTTCTTCTCTCCTCCATGCTTTCTTATGAGAGATCAGCACTAAGTCTTATTGATGATCTCTTGTATGTGATGCATTGCTTTTCTCTTGATGCTTTCAGAATCCTCTCTTTATCTCTGGTATTTGTCATTCTGAATAGTTGGTGTCTTGGAATTGGTCTATTTGGATTTATTCTGTTTGGGGTGTATTGCATTTTTTTGATATTGATATTTATGACTTTCTTGAGGGCTGGGAAGTTTTTGGTCATTATTTCTTCAAATATTCTTTCTGCCCCTTTTCCATTCCATGCACAAACGTGTATATTTGTGTGTTTCATATTACCATTCAATTCCCTGAGGCCCTGTTCTATTTTTTTCCATTATTTTTTGCTTCTGTTTTCCTGTATTTTCAAGTTCAGATGGTTGGTCCTCAAATTCACTAAACCTGTCCTCCACCAATTCAAATCTGCTGCTATATGCCTCTAATGTATTTTAATCTCATCTATTGTGTCTTTTATTCCCATAATCTCTGTGACTTTTCATTGTAGGATTTCAAATTGTTCTTTATGCTTTCTAAATATACTTTATCTCTTTATCCATAGTTTCCTTCAGCTCCTTGAATTGATTTAGGAGATTTCTGTGATTATCATTGATTTGTTATCTTAAATATTATGTCTTATCAGGATTTTTTTGGGCTGAGTCATCTCTTCCTCTTTCTGAGTATGGCTTATAATTTTTGCTGCTGTCTAGCCATCTTAATATGTGAGTGAATTCACACTGATTGTCTATTTCTCTCTCTCTTGCCTAGTGGTTTTATGGCTCTTCTTTGATTTTTGGTTCAACTTTTTCTGTCTTTAAAATTGTCCAGCTTAATTTATCAAAATAGGGCCAGGGACTCACTAATGTGGTATAGATTCAAACCAAGGGGTCTGGCATGAGAATTTTCTGGTGTCTTTTCTTCTCACAGTTTCCTGGCCAGTCAGAAGATGGTACTTGTCAGCAAATCTTCTGTGAGGTGTCTCTTTCAATCTCCACTTGCCTGTTATTCTGTTCTCCTCAGAGCAGAGACTCAATGAGAGCTCTGCTAGCCAAATTCATTAACGAGAAGCCACTCTCTGCCCTCCACCACACCTTCCCTCTTTCCAGGGAAGAAGACATCTGTTCCACTCTCAGCCTACTGCAGTAAGCCACAGGTTTTATACAGGCTTCTTGCTTTGACAGTAGGGAATGGGTGCCATTCCCAGCTTCTGAGGTTAATAACTCATGGTTTTATCTTATTTTTCTCTGTCTTTCACCGTCCTAGTGAATGTGCAACAGTCACCCTGGTCTGCAGATCTCCAAAGCAGCTCCCTTAGACAGCTTTTCGCCCTTCCTCCTTTGTTGTTGTAAGGGAGTTGAGTCCTCACTACCTACTCCAAACCATCTTCCCATACATCAATTGTTGTTTTAGTTAGTCAAATTTTGAAGGCAAGAGGTTGAAAACCCATCTGCTTTTGTACAGATTATCTAATTCAAACACCCACCTTTTATCACAAATGACAGTTATAGTGCCCTGTGGAAACCCTGTTCTTCAGTTGATAACAAAATAAATCCATCTGTTGCTTCTAAATAAAATCTTCAGGAATATATTTGGACTTTATCTTTACAACATGGAAGTTTTAGATATTCATAAAGTCACATGACACAAATTTTCTATTTCATAGTAAATGTGATCAAGTCAGCATTTAGAACACATTTGTCTCCCTGAGCATGAATTTTACACCAGGCAAAAGTTCACATATTTTCTTAGCACTATTTATCAGTGTATATTGTAGTGTGAGAAAACACATGGCCATGTACTAAATTTTACCCTCAAAATAAATCCTTGCTTTATGATATAACTCTATTACTGTGGATAACATATGATTTGATTTAACTTTACAAGGCAATTTTTTATTAAATGTAAAAAGATGGCATAAGATTCAAATATATGACTTCTCAATTCATTAAAAACACTAAGGATCAGTCATAGAGAGCTATTTCTACTTGCCTCATTAGCTCTCATCATCCTGAAACATACACATTCCCACTTGATTTTAGAAACTTTTGAGTAGTAATTATTTCCAAACATCAATATGTTCTTTGATTTTTCCATGCCTTTTCCCATGAGTTTTATAAGCCTGAATCTCTTCTCCCATCCTCCACAAACCTCCCTTTCTATAAGAATCTGCCTGGAAAGAATTTCCAATATTTTAAGAAACTTCTTGAAGTGTCACTTCTCTTCTGAGGTTATCCTTGACACAAACCTCCACCGCCACTATCAACACTGCCAGAAGAGTTAGCTCTTCAGCCCAGAAGGACTGTGAGTTGTCTTATTCACATTTTCACAGCAAGCTTCTAGCACGCGAACACAAACTCTGGAGACCAAAATTACTGCTAGAATAATTTTTCCAAAGAAGCATATAAAAAAGATTGTGCTTTCACCAAATCCATGTCATTTCACCAAATCAAAGAATCAAAGAATATCCAGATTTTAAAGTGCCTTAGCTTATTAGATTTACTTTGAAAAATACCACAGAATGGGTGGCATAAACAACTAGAATTTCTTTGCTCATGATTTTGGAGGCTACAAGTCCCAAGTCAAGGTTATTGAAAAGGCCATGCTGTCTCCAAAGAGCCGTTATGGAGATAGCATTCTGCCAAAGTCTGGCAACCCTCCATTACATGATTTCTTCTAACTTTTGGCTTCTACCCCTCATCCAATTTCCTTTGCATGAAAGGACACCAACTCATATGGATTAAATTCCACTCTCATTTAGTTCAGCCACACCTTAACTAATAAGAGTATCTTCAAAGGTCCTATTTAGAAATGGATTCATACTCACAGGAACACCGATTAAGACTTGAACACGTCTTTTGAGGAGTACATGATACAATCTCCACGGAAGGGATATTAGAGGTCATTTAACACAGCTTCCCTCTGTGCTAGGGTTCTTTCTACCACATTCCTGCTGTGTGGTTTCTTCACTATTGCTAGTCTTAAGCAATTCAGTCTTAATTTGGTTCAACAGACAAGTGCATTATTAAATAAATACTGCACTAGTATTAGATGCTTTCCTTGTATCACCTTTAAAAGCTCCTCATCCTCATTAGGGAAAGAAATTCATAATATAGTAGTAGTTAAGGCTATCCAAACAGACTTCCTATATTGCCAAGGAGATTTAATCACAACAGTTCTAGTAGAAAAATCACTGTCTTCCATCTTCTTTAGCAGAGACTATTCCTATTAGCTATCATTATCAACTGAACTCTATTCTCTACTGTTGAAAAATGTCTATAGCAGTCATTATCAATATACAGACCTTTCCAAAATGAATAGCTGATAAATGTAATTGTCTGAAAAGCTCCCACAGGCTCTGACCAAATGTGAGTGGCTCAGTATATCTGTCCTCATTAAGGAAAAATAAAATAATAATAAAAAATGTTGGCAGTAATTCCCATGGGCTTATCTCTCAATATTCATGTGAAAAAAGGCATAGAGGACATTTCATGCTAAGTACGTAAAATGAAAATGAGTTCTAAGTCAAAATAAAACTTTTGTTTTGAGCCCACATTTATATTTCTGATTAAAATGTTTTAGATCAATAAGTAGGAAGCATGGTAGAATGGAAAGAATATGGAATGTAGAGTCAGAATAATGTTCTAATTCTGTTTTACTCATCTACATACACAATTAGGAAAATTACATGCACATTCTGAGCTTATTTCACCTATAAAAAGGTAATACTGATACTTAAAGGGTTGTCATAGGTAACAAATGAGCTAAAAAGTATCCAAATCTCCTTGTGCATTTAAAAAAATCTTGTGGGCCCGGCTAGATAGCTCAGTGGATAAAGAGCTCGCTGGGAAACCACATGGGAGGCCCTGGGTTCGGTTCCCGGGGACCTCTCCTAGCGGGCAGACCGCCTTGAGAATGGCAAGCCGCCATGGGCGGGCCAGAGC
>PVKH010005536.1:0-21983 GCA_004027955.1 Chaetophractus vellerosus | reverse complement strand
GCGACCTGCCCTGCCCGTGGCGGCTTTTGCCTGTCCGTGGCAGCTTTTTTGTCCTGCCCACGGCGGCTCTGGCCCGCCCACGGCGGCTTGCCATTCTCAAGGCGGTCTGCCCGCTAGGAGAGGTCCCCGGGAACCGAACCCGGGCCTCCCATGTGGTATGCCGACGCCCTATCCACTGGGCTATCCAGTCGGCCCCTGGATATATTTTGCAACTTTTTATTAAACCATAACACATACAAAATGCACAAATCATAAGTGTACAGCTTGATGAATAATAAGAAAAAAAATAAGTACACTTGTATTTACCCAGATCAAAAAATAGACCATTACTCAAGGGCAGGTGGAAATTAGATAGAAAGGATGGAGTATGGAATGTCTCTTCCTACATTTTTATATAGTCTTGACTTCAGAATAATTTTTATGTTTTACATTTTCAAGAAATAAAACAAGTAGGAGGACATAAGCATAAAAATAAATATAAATATAAACAAAATCTTAAAGGCATATCACATTGACAATACAATCACAAAGAAAACACTCTTAACAAAATATATTCTAAGTAAACAAGGAATTACAAAGAAGTGTTGAATATTACTTCTTAGGTTTAGTGATGGTAGTTGTTATAACTTACAAAACCTAATTCTGGCAAAATTAGTAAACATATTGGTATTTTGGGGAACCAGGGTTCCAACTGTAGGAGATATGAGATATAATTTTGGAGTGGATAAAGGCAGAGTAGAATCCTATAGAGTTGGAATTATAAGTAGCAGTGTGAACACACACACACACACACATATATATAAATATATTTTAGGATACATTGATTACATAAATGTTACACAGAAATTTTAGAAGTACCCATATGCCACACCTCCCACACCTCCCACAACCTCCCACATATATATCCTTCATCATTGTGGCACAACGCCTGTAATAGATATACACATTTTGGGGCTTTGCCATCAAGCATGAACCACAGTTCAGACTACAGACCACCCTCTCTCTCATATAGTTCTGCATGCTACATGATGATATAAAATGGCCTATATCCTCTATTGCAACAACACCCAGGAAAATTCCCAAGTCCCAAAAAAAACCCCGTAGTACAATTGCCTTTCCCTCTCCCTGCCCCCAAAGTGTCCAGTGACCCTGGCTCCACATAATTTTGTAATTTCTTCCACTGCATGTATCACAAGTCTATAACAGGACACCAACAAGTCCATTCTAGTCCATAGTCCTTCCCCCAATCCCGAGGAGTCTGGGATGGTGATGTCCCCTCCACCACCAAGTGAGGGGGGCTTATATCCCGTGGATACCATGGAAGAGTTGTCCTAACTGCAGCTGCAGGCTCTCTCCATTCCCCAGGATAGCCAACGTCCATCATCATCTCCCCACTAGGTGTCCTGGGTGAGTCCATTGAGTTGTAGAGTAGGAGTTGCAGGTCCACAGAGCCTCTGGACCCAGTTGGCACATGGACAGCCCATAGGCTCCGGTCTCTGGAAGTACACCTAAAACTCTGGCATCAAATATAGGTTTGAATAGAAGAGACTGATGGGCCATGAGCAGTGAAGACATATTTCTGTCAGTCTCTGTCACTCTCAGGAGCAAGGGTTCCAAATTAGGGCCCACTGGTAAGGCACCAAATTCTGGGGGTATCTGCCCTGATATAGGACCTGGATATCTCCAAAGCCCTCAGAAGGCCCTCTATTTGGGGTGATATCCATATTGGAAGCCTAGGCGGTCCTACTGGGGTGTGCATAAGTGTTACCTCTGGGTTGACCTCCCGACTCTCTTTGAAGTCTCTTAGCCCTATGAACTCATTTGTCTTTACCATTTTATTCAGAGTCTTTTTCCAGTCGTTCTGCTCATTGGCATTTGTTAGTAATCCCTCGTTGCCAGAGAGGCTCATACCCGGGAGTCATGTCCCATGCTGGGAGGAAGGTAATGCATTCATATGCTGAGTTTGGCTTAGAGAGAGGCCACATTTGAGCAACAAGGAGGTTTTCAAGAGGCAACTCTTAGGCACCCCTTAACACTAGGTTATTTCAATTCACACACATTTCTTAAATCTGCCCTCTGAAAGGGGCTAGACACAACAACAACCCAGTGCAATGACCACTCCTAATTCCCAGATCTTGGTTATGAAATACCATTCCCCATTGGAAGGAACCAGATACCCTTAGAAAAATGCCTGATTCCAGGGCTGATCAAGAAACCTACACGGTGAACATGGAATATCTCCTTGCACTAGAAAATAAGATAGTGCTCCAAAACTGCTGGGATCCCTACCTCACACCATATACAAAAATTAACTCAAAATGGAACAACAACCTAAAGATAAGAGCTAAAATCATAAAACTCTTAGAAGAAAACCTAGGAAAATGCCTTCAAGATCTTGTATTAAGCAATGGATTGTTGGACTTTAGGCCAAAAGCATGAGAAACAAAGGGGAAAAAAAGATAAATTAGACTTCATCAAAATTTAAAAGTTTTTTTTTTAATATCAAAGGACTTTGACAAGAAAGTAAGAAGACAACCTACAGAATGGATGAAAATATTTAGAAACCATATATCCAGAATATCTAAGGAACTCCTCTAACTGAAGAATAAAAAGAAAAACAACCCAATTTTTAAATGAGCAAATGACTTGAATAGACATTGCTCCAAAGATTTACAAATGACCAATAAGCACATGAAAAGATGCTCAACATCATTAGTCATCAGGAAAATGCAAATCAAAACCATGAGATGCCATTTCACACTACTACAATGGCTATTATAAAATTAAAAAAAAGAAAAGAAGAGAAAATACCAAGTGTTGGTGAGGATACAGAAAAATAGGAACCCTCATGTAGTGTTGGTAGGAATGTAAAATGGTGCCACCACCATGGAAAACACTTTGGCATTTCCTCAAAAAGTTAAACACAAAACTGCATTTGGCCCTGTAATCCACTTCTGGGTATATACCCAAAATAACTGAAAGCAGGGGCTTGAACAGATATTTGTGCAATGATGTTCATAGATAGCATCATTATTCACAATAGCCAAAAGGTGGAAATAACCCAAGTGTCCATCAATGGATGAATGGAATATTATTCAGCCATAAAAAAGAATGAAGTTCTGATACATGCTACAAGATGGATGAACCTTGAAGTGATCGTGTTGCATGAAATAAGCAAGACACAAAAGGACAAATATTGTATGATCTCACTTATATGAAATAACCAGAATATGCAAATTCATAGAGACAGAAAGTGGATTACAGGTTAAAAGAAGTGGTGGTAGGGCAGGGGTAATGGGTAGTTATTATTTAATGGGTACAGAGTTTCTGTTTAGAGTGATGGAAACTTTTGGTAATAGATGGTGATGGTGGTAGCACAACATTGTGAATGTAATTAATACCACTGAGTTGTATATTGGGAAGTGGCTAAAATGGGAAATTATATGTTTTAAACATGTTGCCACAATAAAAAATATTTTTTAAACTACATAGAGCCATACAACTCAAAGAATGAATTCTAATGTAAACTATGGACTTTAGTTAGTACTAGCATTGGTTTAATCAATTGTAACAAGTATACCAAACTAATGCAAAATGTTAATAATAGGGAAAACTTTGGGGGGTGGGTTGTTTATGGGAATTCTGTACTTTCTGAATAATTTTTCTGTAAACCTACAGCTGCTATTGTAGGTGACTCATAGAACTGTACACCAAGAAAAAAAAAGGGCAAGAGAGCAAAAGGCCTTTGTGCATGCTTTTAAAAAAAATAATAATAATAAAATAAAAAATAAAAACAAATGGCAGAAACATACAATACATGAGTCTTTGTTGGAGCCTGGATTGGAAATAAAAGACAATTCTCAATGACAATAATGTGACAACTGGTAAATATAGAATGTATTTTGCATAATAGATTATTGTATTGTATCATTGATAAAGTTTCCGAGTATACTGTGGTTATGTAGGAGAATGCTTTTGTTCTTAGAGATACATGTTGAAGTACTTAGGGGTGCCAGAATGTCTTCAACTAATTTTGTAATAATTTCAGGAAAAAATATATACACACACATATATATATGGATATAGAAAGAAAGACATATAACAAATGTAGCAAAATATTAAACATTGATGAATCCCAGTAAATGGTATAAGGATTTTCATTGCATTGCTTTTGTAATTTTTCAATAGTGAAAATTTTCAAAATAAAAAGTTAGGAGAAAATGATTTTTAAAGTTAATTTTAAAATAATAAGGAAGGGGCCAGCTGTATAGCCCAGTTGGTAGGGCACCGGTTTACCACATGGTTCAGTCCCTGGGCCTCCTCGAATGGATGGACCACCTTGAGAAAGCAAGCCAACACGGGCGGGGCATGCCCCCAAGGGCAGGGTATGCTGCCGCAGGTAAAGGCAAGCCCCCGTAGGCGGGCAAAAAGGCAAGCCCCTGCAAGCAAGGGCGAGCCCCCACAAGCAGGTGGGCCACCGCACCGGTGAGCTGACCCAGCAGGTTGCCCCAGCAGGGGGGAGACAAGCAGACACTGAGGAACGCAGAGAAAAATGAACACAGCAAGAACAAGCAAAAAAGGGGGGAATGTATAATAAATAAATAAAATAAAATAAAATAAAATAATAAGGAAGAAACATTACTAGTACCCCAGAAGTCACCCTTGTGATTTCTCAGTCAGACCTCTCTCTCCAAAAGTAACCATTATCCTACCTTCTAACACCCATTTTTGGTGAAATTTTTAAACTTTATATATTTTCTTCCAATATTATGTTTGCAAGATCCAGAATGTAAAATTGATTTGTTCATTTTCATTACTGTATAGCATTCTATTGTATGAATATATCATGATTTATTTACCTAGCCTACCATTGAAGGACATTTGGGTTATTTCCAGTCTGGTGGTATTAGGAATTAGAAGCTTTGAAGATACTTGGGCATGTCTTTGATGAACACATGTACACATTTCTGTTAGGGGTATACTTAGGAATAGCATTGCTGGATCATATGTATGTGATTGTTCTGTTTTGGTAAATAATGACATACAATTTTCCAAAGTGGTTCTATATGCCAATTTATTGGCTATTTGGATATCTTTTTTTGGTGGTGGGGGGGGGAGATTAAAACAAATATATTTTGAAGAGGCCAATAATTAAATTCTACTTATCAAATGTGAGAGATGCATGCAGCCAAATTTAGAGTAAAATGTATAATCTTAAATTCATATATTTTAAAAGCAGGAATGAAAATCTGTAATCAAAGTATCAATTTCACGAAACTTGAACAAAAACACAAGATGGAACTCAAAAACTATGGAGGAGACAACCAGCAATATGGTGGCAAAATAAGGAGCTCCAGTAGTCAGCTCATGCTACAGAGCAGTTAGTAATCACCCAGAGCTATCTAAAGCACCTGTTTGGTGGCTCCAGGAGACCAGAAGAGCATCTTGCAACATCCTTGAAATAATGGAAGGAGGAGACTGCACAGAAGATTCATGAGCAGAGCACTCCACACTGTGGAGGCCAGTGCCCATATTCCACTGGTGGTACAAGTTGCTTCAGGAGCTATTCTGTGGCTGGAATTGGAAGTTCAATTTCCCAAAAACAAGAGAGAGAGACAGTTGGGCACCAACTTCAGCTACTGATTAGTAAATTCGGCTGGCTAAAGTATAATCCCAAGAACAGCTAAAGTTTGAACCTGTCCAAGGCAGAAAGAGGCCAGTAGCTGCCATTTTAACTCTGCCCCCGGCATGAGGGGAAGCCAGGATGACTGAAAATCACCGTGCTGGTAGGGACCGGCTCCTTTCCACCCATTTTGGACTGCAGTTCTAGTCTAAGCCCCAGGTCCACCTTCAGCAGGGAGGAAGCTGGGGGGACCTGCACCAGCCTCTCCAGGTAACTGCAAGTACATTCAGCCAGCACAGACTGAATAGTAGGAAGTCTACCTGGGCAACTGTAGTCATTTTAGACCCAAACAGCATAGACTGCTGCCCACACCTGCAGCTCCATCCCCACCCCAGGCAGGGGAGAAAGGAGCGTGAAACTTCAGCAGTCTCTCCAGGCAACTACAGACAGTCCTGGCCTGCAAGACTTGGATTATTATACATGGCTGTGGCTCTGTCCCTGCCCTTGGCAAAGGAGAAAGATGGGAGAAGCTTCATCGGTCCCTGGGGTAATGCAGACAGCTTGAGCCTCCATAGCATACAGCACCAATTACATCCTTGGCTCCTGCTACACAAACAGTGAGGGAGAAAGGGCAAGAAAGCCCTAAACTAAAGAGAGAAACTGCACCCAGAATAAATACATCTAGTAAGCCAGATGCCAAGAAACTAACAAAAAATTACAATCCATACCAAGAAACAGTTAAAGGAACAAGAAAAGCCTCCAGATGACATAAAGGAGTTGAGACAACTAACATAGATGTTCAAACAAATCTCCTTAATAAATTCAATGAGATGCCTAAAGAGATTAAGGGTATTAAGAAGACATTGGGTGAGCACAAAGAAAGAATTTGAAGGCATATATAGAAAAATAGCAGATCTTACAGGAATGAAAGGTGCAATAAATGAAATTAAAAATACACTGGAGTCATATAACAGCAGATTTGAGGAGGCAGAAGAAAGGATTGGTGAGCTTGAAGACATGGCCTTATTACTCAATAAGATTAAGTGCCGATTTCTCATCAGAAACCATGGAGGCAAGAAGGCAGTGGTATGATATATTTAAGTACTGCAAAAGAAAAACTTCCAGCCAAGACTATTATATCAGGCATGACTGTCTTTCAAAAGTGAGGGTGAGTTTAGAATATTCACAGATAAACAGAAACTGAGAAAGTTTATACCAAAGAAACCAGCCTTGCAGGAAGTACTAAAGGGTGTGCTACAGTCTGAAAAGGAAAGAAAGGAGAGAGAGGCTTGGAAAAGAATCTAGAAATGAAGATTATATCAGTAAAAGTAACTAAAAGTCTCAAAAAAGTGGTGAAAATAAAATGACAGATAAAACCCAAAGGACAAAATGGGTGAAATAAGAATGACTATACAGTAATAACATTGAATGTTAATGGACTAAACTCCCCAATCAAATGGCACAGACTGGTGGAATGGATAGGAAAATATGAACCATCCGCATGCTGTCTACAAGAGACTCACCTTAGACTCAAAGATACCAATAGATTGAAAGTGAGGGGCTAGAAAAAGATATTCCACGCATACAGCAACCCCCCCCCCAAAAAAAAGCTGAAGTGGCTATACTTATATCAGATAAATCAACTTTAAAAAACACTAGTAATGTGCAATCTGAGGAAGAAGTCAGGAAAAAAAATCCCATTTACAATAGTGACTAAAAGAATCAAGTATTTAGGAATAAAATTAACCAAGGATGTAAAGCATGTACATTCAGAATACTACAATGCATTGTTAAAAGCAATCAAAAAAGACCTAAATAATTGGAAGAACATTCCATGCTCATGGATTAGAAGAGTAAATATCATTAATATGTCAATTCTACCCAAATTGATATACAGATTCAATGCAATTCTGATAAAAATTCTACCAGATTTTTAAAAACAAATGGAAAACACAATTATCAAATTTATTTGGAAGGGTAGGGGGTCCCGAATAGCCAGAAACATCTTAAAAAAGGAAAAACTAAGTTGGAGGACTCTCACTTCTGGACTTTAAATCATAATACCTAGCTACAGTTGTAAAAAAACAGCATGGTACTGGCATAAAGATAGACACAAAGACCAATGGGACCAAATTGATGGTTCAGAAACAGATCCTCACGTCTATGGTCAAGAGAGTTTTGACAAGCCTGTCAAACCCACCCAGCCAGGGCAGAACAGTCCATTCAACAAATGGTGCTGGGAGAAAGAAAGAGGACCCCTATCTCACACCTTATACAAAATTTAACTCAAAATGGATCAAAGACCTAACTATAAAAGCAATAACCATAAAGCTTCTAGAAGAAAATGTAGGAAAACATCTTCAAGACCTGGTGGTAGGTGGTGGATTCTTAAAGAAGATAAGAGGAGGGCTGAGAAAGACTACTGATGCTTAACGAATGTAAAAGTTTTAATTGACTTTACTGTAAATGTGTGGAAATGTATAGAATTAATGGTGACACATTATAGTGAATAACAGCTGGTTTATATATGGGAATGTGGCTGAAAGGGGTAGTCTGGGGATGTAAGTGTCAATTGAAAGAAGACTAGAGAATAATCTATGGACTGAATAACACAGTGAACCCAGAGGTGGATGAGAATTGTGGTTGATGGTACAGATCAAGAGTATCCTTCTGTGAGGTAGAGCAGATTGCTCCACTATTGTAGGGTGGTGGGAATGTGGAGAAGCATGGGGAAAAATACAAGTGAAGGGATCTATGGACTGTAGTTAACAGCAATACTGTAATGTTCATGCATCTATGCCAAAGATGTACTGTGTTGATAATGAGGGAGTATGGAAAAAGTGTGCCAAATATATGCTATGGACCATGATTAGTGGTAATAATCTGATGATATTATCTCATAATCTGTAACAAATGTTCCACCACTGTGTGGTGGGTTGATGAAAGAGTATTGTATGGGAATTCTACACATGTGCATGATTGTTTTGTAAGTTTACAACTTCTGTAATAAAAACATATTTAGGGAAGTGGATGTGGCTCAAGTGGTTAGGCTCTCATCTACCATATGGGAGGCCCCAGGTTTGATTCCTGGGGCTTCCTAGTGAAGGAGAGCTGATGGCCCAAAGAGAGCTAGTGCAGCAAGATGATGCAACGAAGGGAGATAAGCAGACACAGCAAATGAGCACAAATGGCAAGAGGGGATAAATAAATAAAATAAATCTTTTAAAAGTATATATATATATATTTTTTTTTTAAAAATAATAATAGGGTGAGTTTGGGGAAAAATACACCAAATGTAAGATATGGACTTAGTTAGTAGTAAGATTTTGATGATATTCTTTCATAATTTGTAACAAATGTCTCACAACAATGAAAGGTATTGGTGGTGGGTTGATGTATGAGACCTCTGTATGATGTTATGCATATTTATTTTGTAAGTTCACAACTTTTACTATACACTTATTATTTATGTATGTTCATGTAAAGATGATATAAAAAAAATAATAGGGTGGGTTGGGGGAAAAATATACCAAATATATGATACTTTGGCTAGTAGCAATATTTTGAGGATGTTCTTTCATCATTTGTTAAGAATGTTTCACAACAATGCAAGATATTGGTGGTGGGGTGAGGTATGAGAGTCCTGTATGATGTTATGCATGTTTGTTTTGCAAGTTCACAACTTCTACTATACACTTATTTGTGTATGTTTATGTATGAGTGATATATTTCAATAAATTTTTAAAATAAATAAACTATATGGAGGAAAAAATTAAGATAAAATCAGAAAACAAGAAAACAAAGGTAAATAAAGAATTATAACCAAAATCAAACTTAAAAAAAAAGATATAAAGATAATACACTTCTTGCATTAGTCAGGGTTCTCTAGGGAAACAGAACCAACAGGTGATATCAATAAATATTGTGATACTTTATAAAATTGTCTCATGCAACCGTGGGAATGCACAAAGTCCAAATTCCATAGGGAAGGCTACAAGTCAGGAACTCCGATGAAGGTCCCCGACAAGTTCCCCAGGAGACACTGGCTATCTGAAGTACAGATGAGAATTCTCTCTCTGAATACTGAAATCCCTTCTCCTTTTAAGGCATTCAACTGATTGGATGAGACATCACTCATTGCTGAAGGCAGTCTCCTCAATTGATTGTAGATGTAATCAGCCATCTATGCAATCAACTCACTGATGATTTAAGTCCATGAAAATTACTTCCAGTACAATTAGCCCAGCGCCTGCTTGACCAAACAACTGGGCACCAATACCTGGGCAAGTTGACACATTAGCCTAACCATCACACTTCTGGAAAAACTGATCAAAAGAAGTGAAAGAATGAAAAAGGAGGTATCATTCCCACTCCTACAAATATTAAAAAAGAAAATAAGAGAATAGCATGATCAACTTTATGCTAATGAAATTTGTGAAAGGACAAACACCTAGAAAAACAAAACAATAAAAAAATGACAGAGAAAGAAATAGAAAAATTGAACTAATCTTCTATCTATTTTTAAATTGAATCTGTAATTAAAACTCTTTTCTCATACAAACCTGCATGCTCAGATAATGTCAATATTGAATTCTTCTAAAATTTTAAGGAAGAAATATATCAATCTTACATAAACTCCTCCAGAAAATAGAAAAGAATTCCTCTTAGTCTTTTAATGAGGCTACTGATAGCCAAATTTTACAAGAATATCACAAGTACAGAAAAATTCAGTCTAATGTATCTCATAACCATTGATGTAACTATCCTAAGCAAAGTATTAGCCCATTGAAACCAGTGAAATACAAAAAAGACAATAAAGCATGACCAAATTTACTATTCTAGGAATAAAAGATTGGTTAAACACTAGAAAATCAATCAGTATAATTCATCACATTAACATATTAAACAAGAAAGCTTATATAACCATCTCAGTAGCATTGAAAATTCATTTGATAAAATATACCCATTCATGGTCAAAATTCTTCGCAAACTAAGAATAAAAGGAAACTTCCTAAATTAGATAAAATATATATACAAAATTCTGCATTAAACATCACACTTGTGGGTGAAATATAAAATGATTTTCCCCTGATATAAAGAATGAGACCTTGGAGTCTGCTATCACAACTTTTATTCAACATTGTTTCAGAGGCCATTGCCAGTGTAATAAAACAAAAGAAGAATGAAAAGGTATAAGGATTTCAGAGAAATAAAACTAATTATTTGTAAATGATGTAATTGTGCATGTTGAAAATCCAAAATAATTCTTAGAATCAGTAATCTAATAAATAAATAAATTTAGTTTGCTTGGTGGATACAATGCCACTGTTTCAATATGCCAGCAGCAAATAATAAGAAAATTAGATTTTTTAAAAGTACAAGAGAATCAGAAAACATTAAATACTCAGAAATAAACTAACAGAGTGTGTAAGATTTTACACAGTGAGCAACAAAACAATGAGACAAAGTGAAAAGAAAACATAAATACATGGAAAGGTAACATTGTTCTTGGCACTGAAATCTCAATAATTTTTATATCTCAATTCTCTGCAATTAATTCATAAATTCGGTACAATACCAATAAAAATCCCAGAAGGTATATCTGTGGAAATTGTTGTCAATATTAAATTTTTCCCAGAATAGCAAAGAAAATCTTGAAGAAGATATTCAGAGTTTGAGAATTTATACTATCAGATTTCAGGACTTATTAAACAACCTAATACTGGTACAAGAATAGATAAAATAGACAAAGGGATAGTGTTTTACTTTCCTACATGCTAAAACAAATACCACACAATGGGTTGGCTTAGCAATAGGAATTTATTGGCCCACGGTATTAGAGGTTAGAAGGTTTGCATCTTCCCCAGGTCAGTATCTTCTAGCTGATGGATAATCTTTGGGGTTCTTTGGCTTTTCTGTCATGTGGCAATGTACATGGTGGCATCTTCTCCTTTCTCTTCCAGCATCCATTGATTTCTAGCTTCTGGCTGCTCCCATTGCTTCTCTATCTGTGTCTACATTCTCTTTGCCCATAAGGACTTCAGTCATATTGGATTAATGTCCACCCTCATTCAGTTTGGGCACATGTTAACTAAAAATATCTTCAATGGTCCTATTTACAAAAGGTCCACTCCCACAGGACCAGGGATTGGGACCTGAACATGCCTTTTGTGGGAGACATGATTCATTCCCCAAAAGATATAATAGAGCCTTTCCTCTGTGTTTTATTGTCTTAGTTCTGTAGACCATGTTTTAGATATTCTTTTCCTTATCTCTAAAATGAAGATAACAAAAAATAAAATAAATAAAATGAAGATAATAATATCTATTTTATCAGGTTCTGGTGAGTAATAAATATAATTAATTTAAGGAATGTGTTAACGATATTTCTTGATATATAAGAAGGAGTCAATAAATGTTATTTGTCATTGCTATTATTTTTAAAATAAAATTTTATTAAAGTGTCATTCACACATGAACATGCATAAACAATAAGTGTACAGTAAAAGTTGTGAATTTACAAAACAAGCATGCATATCATCATACACGACTCCCATACTTCACCCCACCACCAATACCTTGCATTGTGATGAAATATTTATTGCAAACTATGAAAGAGCATCATAAAATCTTACTACTAACTGTAGTCCATATCTTACGTTTGGTTTATTTTCCCCAAACCCACCTGATTATTACCACCCTGTATTAGTATTAAGCATGTGTTATAGTTCATCAGAGAATGTTCTCATATTTGTCCTGTTAACTACAGTCCATCTTCCACCACTGGATTCCCTGTGTTATACAGCCCCATGTTTTGTACATCTTTTTATGGGAAGTGCCTGTTCCAATCTCACTTTTCTATTAGGCAGTCTGTCTTTATCTCACTGGTTTGTAGCATTACTTGTATATTTGGATATAAGTCTTTTGTTAATTGTATGTATTTCAAATATCTTCCCCTTGACCTTTTGGTCTCTTAATGGTGTCCTATGCTGAACAGAATTCTTAATTATAATGGTCTTATTTATCAATATTTTCCTTTTCACTGGGTAATAAAGATATTCTTCTATGTTTTCCTCCAGTAACTTGTTTTACCTTTTACATTCAGAGCTACGGTCCACCAGAAATTATGTGGAGTGAGAGTTTAGATTTTTCTCCATATGGTTATTCAATTAACCTAGCATTATTTATTTTTAAAAAAGTTTCCCCCACTTCTCTGCAGTACCAACTTTGTCATAAATCAAATGCCTATATAGGTGTGGGTCTGTTTGTTTGTTTTTAACTTTCTCGTTTCCTGATAAATTTATTTTAAGCAATAAATCTTCCTCTAAAGACAGCTTTTTCTGCCTTATGAATTTTGACATATAGTATTTTCATTATCATTACTTCTAATTATTTAACTTCCTTCATGATTTTTATTGTAGTAAAATATAGACAACAAAAAAATTCCCATTTTAACCACTTTCAAGTATACAACTCAATGACATTAATTACATTCAAAATGTTGTGCTACCATCACCACCATTCAAATTTTTTCTATCATCCCAAGCAGAAATTCTATATCCACTAAGCATTAACTCCTCATTTCCCACCTCCTGCTCCTAGAAACCTGTAGACTACTTTCTCTCTCTATGTATTTTTCATATTCTAGTATTTCATATAAGTGAAATCATACAATAACTGTCCTTTTGTGTCTGGCTTATTTCACTCAACATGATGTAGTAGCATGTATCAGAACTTCATTCCTTTTTATGGCCCAATAATATTCCATTGTTACATATACCATACTTTGTCTAGCCATTCATCAGTTGATGGACACTGGGGTGCTGCCACCTTTTGGCAATTGTGTATAATGCTGCTCATGATTTTTTAACACAAAGGATGTTATCATACTACATATAAAAGTTAATTTGCAGGGAGTGGATGAAGCTCCGTGGTTGAGTGCCTCCTTCCCATGTCCGAGGTCCTGGGTTCATTCCCCAGTACCTCCAAAATTTAAAAAAAGTTAATTTGTAATGTAGTAAAGTTTTGTGCTTGGAGAACAAAGTCTAGATGATAATGATTCTTTGGAATTTATTGAGAGTTCCTTTGGGCATAGTATGTAGTCTATTTTTATAAATGTTCTATGGAGATTCAATATGTATATTTACTGTTTGTTGAGTATAGATTTCTATAAGATTTCTATATACGTATAATCATGTGGCATATTACTACTATTAATCATGTCTTCAATATTTCTGCTTATTTTTTGTCTGCTTGACCTAATGATTTCTTATATATTATCCTTGCACCAATAGCACACTGTCTTATTACCAAACATAGTGTATCTCTTACTGTAATTCCTCCAACTTTTTTCTCCTTTTCATGATTGTATTGCTGTTCTTAGCCTTTTGAGTGTCCATAAACATTTTAGAATTGGTGCAAGTCTTAGTTTGCCAGGGCTGCTATGACAAATACCACATACTAGTCAGCTTAAACAACAGGAATCTATTGTCTTATAGTTCTGGAGGCTAGAAGTCCAAAATCAAGGATACCAGTCTATGGTATCTTGGTGGTGGCTCAGTCTCTGCCTCTGTCACATGGTGATCTTTCTCCTTCTGTCTCCTCCTCTGGCTTCTATTTCCATGTCCAAATTTCCTCTCCTTAGAAGGACTCACATCATATTGGACTTAGGCCCACCTTGCTTCTATTAAGCCTAATCTTAATAGGATCTTTAAAGATTCTATTTACAAATGAGTTCACACCTCCAGGACCTATTAAATTCAGGACCAGGGGTTAGGACTTGAACAAGTCTTGTTGGGCATATTTGCCCAACTGTGTATCAAAAAAAACAGAAAAAATTATACGATTTTTGCTGGGATTACTCTGTATCTATAGATAAAAATGGGGGGCAGAACTGATATTGTTACTGTATTTGCTCCTCCTTTCCATGAATTTAGTATATCCCACCCATATTTATATACCTTTATTTTTATTGATTCTGATTGGATTTGAAAGTCTTCATGCATCTGTGGCTTGTTTTGTTTCATTAGCTTTGAAAAATTATTGCTCATTATCTCTTCAAATATTATAATTCCTGCCTCTCTCTCCTCTCTTTCTGGGATTCCAGTTACACATAAGTTAGACCACTTCAGCATGTCCCATATTCTCTTTTAGATTATCTATATTTTCCATTCTTTTGTCTCTCTGTGCATCAGTCTGGATATTTTCTTTCTAGCTTTCTTCTAGTTTACTAATTCATGATGCAGTTGTGTCCATTCTGCTGTTAAATTCACCTACAGACTTATTTATTTAAAATAGAGAATTACCTTTTGATTCTTTTTTTATTATATTCAATTTTTAGTTGAAACTATCCATCCTGTCCTTTATTAATTATATTTTAACTTAGCAATCATAGTTCATTTAAAGTCCATGTCTTGGTAACATCTCTAACTGGCTTTCTTGTGCATTTTTATCTATGATCTGTTTTTCTCTTTATTTTAGGTCAGTTTTATCTTTCTACATGCTTGGTTGTTTTTGACTGAATGACAGACACTATATTTGAAAAACTGTGGAGATAATTTGAGGCTCTGTAAAATGTTACCTTCTTTCAGAGAGGATTTAATTTTCCTTCAGGCAGGCAGTTAGAGTAGAAGTAGATCACAAGAGATGAATCTGGGAACGATTTGATTCTAAATTTATTTTTTAAGTTTATTTTGTACATTTAAAATTGAAAATATAAACAATTAAAAACTAGAAATAAAACACAGTTGAATAAAACATACATTTCTCAATTAAATGTACTGGATGCATATAAAATTTTTTTAATCATACAATATGTTACACAATATATTTGGTTCCTAGTAACACAAGCATACAGTATTTGTCCTTTTGTGTCTGGCTTGCTTCACTCAACATAATGTCCTCCAGGTTCATCCATGTTGTCATATGCTTTATGACTTCATTTCTTCTTACAACTGCATAATATTCCATCATGTGAATAGACCAGTTTGTTTATCCATTTGTCTGTTGATGGACACCTAGGTTGTTTCCAACTTTTGGCAAAGGTGAATAATGTCGCTATGAACATCGGCGTGCAGATTTCTGTTCGTGTCACTGCTCTCAGTTCTTCTGGGTATATACCCAGTAGCGGTATTGTAGGGTCACTTGGCAAATGTATATTCAACTTCTTTTAGAACTGCCTAACAGTCCTCTACAGTGACTGTAGCATTCTGCATTCCCACCAACAGTGAAGAAGTGTTCCTATCTCTCCACATCCTCTCCAACACTTGTAGTTCTCTGTCTTTTTAATAGTGGCCATTCTGATAGGTATGAAAAGATATCTCACTGTAGTTTTAATTTGCATTTCCCTAATCATGAGTGATGTTGAGCATTTCTTCATGTGTTTTTTGCCATTTATATTTCTTCTTTGGGCAAATGTCTATTCAAATCTTTTGCCCATTTTTAAATTGAGTTATTTGTCTTTTTATTGTTGAGTTGTACATCTTTTATATATCCTGGATATTAAACCCTTATCAGATATGCGATTTCCAAATATTTTCTCCCATTGAGTTAGCTGCCTTTTCACCCTTTTGACAAAGTCCTGGGAGGTGCAAAAGTGTTTAATTTTAAGAAGGCCCCATTTATCTATTTTTTCTTCTGTTTCACGTGCTTTAGGTGTAAGGTCCAAGAAACCACCACCTACTACAAGGTCTTGAAGATGTTTCCCTACATTTTCTTCTAGTAGTTTTATGGTCCTGGCTTTTATTTAGGTCTTTGATCAATTTTGAGTTGATTATTGTATAGGGTGTGAGATAGGGGTCCTCTTTTATTCTTTTGCTTATAGATATCCAGTTGTCCCAGCACCATTTGTTGAAGAGATTGTTTTGTTCCATAAACATGGACTTGGTAGGTTTGTCAAAAACCAATTGGCTGCTTAGGTGAGGGTTTCTTTCTGGATTCTCCATTCTATTCCACTGATCGATGTGTGTATCTTTATGCCAGTACCATGCTGTTTTGACCACTGTAGCTTTGTAATATGTTTCAAGTTCAGGCAGTGAAATTCCTCCCACATTGCTCTTCCTTTTCAGAATGCTTTTGGCTATTCGGGTGCAATTACCCTTCCAAATGAATTTAGTAATTGCCTTTTCTAATTCCGTAAAGTAAGCTGTTGGGATTTTGATTGGTATTGCATTGAATCTATAAGTCAGTTTGGGTAAGATTGACATCTTCACGATATTTATTCTTCCAATTCATGAACATGGAGTGTCTTTCCATTTGTTTAGTTCTTTTTAAATTTATTTTAGCATTGTTTTGTAGTTTTCTGCATATAGGTCCTGTACTTCTTTGCTTAAATGAATTCCTAGGTATTTGAGTCTTTTTGTTGTTATTGAAAATGGACTTTTCCCTCTGATTTCCTCCTCAGATTGTTCAGTGCTAGTGTACAAAAACATAACTGATTTCTGCTTGTTGATCTTGTATCCTGCTGCTTTGCTGAACTCATTTATTAGCTCAAGTAGCTTTGCCATGGAGACTTCAGGATTTTCTAAGTACAGGATCATGTCATCTGCAAATAGTGAGAGTTTTACTACTTCCTTTCCTAATTGGATACCTTTAATTATTTTTCTTGTCCAATTGCCCTAGTTAGAATTTCTACTACAATATTGAATAACAATGGTGACAGTGGGCATCCTTGCCTTGTTCCCAATCTTAGAGAGAAAGCTTTCATCATTTCCCCATTGAGTATGATGTTGGCTGTGGGTTTTTCATATATGCTTTTCATCATGTTGAGGAATTTTTCTCCTATTCCTATCTTTTGAAGTGTTTTTATCAAAAAAGGATGCTGGATTTTGCCAAATGCCTTTTCTGCATCAGTTGAGATTATCATATGTTTTTTTTCCTTCAAATTGTTAATGTGGTGAATTACATTGATTGATTTTTTATGTTGAACCAGACTTACATACCAGGGATAAATCCCACTTGGTCATAATGTATAAGTCTTTTGGTATGCTGTTGGATTCGTTATGCAAGTATTTTGTTGAGAATTTTTGCATCTATGTTCATTAGAGAGATTGGTCTGTAATTTTCTTTTCTTGTAGTATCTTTATCTGGCTTAGGAATTAGGGTGATGTTGGCTTCATAAAATGTGTTGGGTAATTTTTCCTCCTCTTCAAGTTTTTGGAAGAGTTTTAACAGGATTGGTGTTAATTCTTTTCTAAATGCTTAGTAGAATTCATCTGAGAAGCCATCTGGTTCTGGACTTTTCTTTGCTGGGAGATTTTTGGTGACCAACTCAATCTTCTTCAATGTGATTGGTTTGTTAAGTTCTTGTATTTCTTGTAGCATCAGTGAGTTTGGTTGTGCATTTCTAGGAATTTGTCCATTTCATCTAGGTTGTCTAGTTTGTTGGCATACAGTTTCTCATAATATCCTCTTATGATTCTCTTTATTTCTGTGGGGTTATTTGTAACTTCCCCCTTTTCATTTCTAATTGTATTTATTTGCATCTTCTCTCTTTTTCTTTGTTAATCTAGCTAAGGGTTTGTCAATTGTATTGATCTTCTCAAAGAACAAGTTTTGGGTTTTGTTGATTTTCTCTATTGTTTTTGGTTTTTTTTGTTGTTGTTCTCAATTTTATTTATTTCTGCTCTAATATTTATTATTTCTTTGCTTCTGCTTGCTTTGGGATTGGTTTCCTGTTCTTTTTCTAGTTTCTCTAGTTGTTCAGTTAAATCTTTGAGTTTAGCTCTTTATTCTTTTTTAAGATAGGCATTTAGGGCTATAAATTTTCTTCTCAAGTCTGCCTTTGCTGTATCCTGTAAGTTTTGATACATTGTGTTCTTGTTTTAATTTGTTTCAATATATTTATTGATTTCACTTGCAATTTCTTCTTTGACCCACTGATTATTTAGGAGTGTGTTGTTCAGCCTCCACACATTTGTAAATTTACTTTTTTCCTGTCTATTATTGATTTCCAGTTTCTCAGATCATTCAATTATGATCTGAGAAAGTGCTTTGTATAATTTCAATATTTTTATATTTATTGAGAGCTGCATTGTACCCTAACATGTGGTCTATCTTAGAGAAAGACCCATGGGCAATTGAAAAGAATGTATAACCCACTGAGTTTGGATGCTGTGTTCTGCATATGTCTGTTAGGTGTAACTCATTTAGCATACTGTTCAAGTTTTCTCTTTCCTTGTTGATCTTTTGTCTAGTTGTTCTATCTAATGATGTGAGTGGGGTGTTGAAATTTCCAGTGATTATCGTAGAAATGTCTATTTTTCCCTTCAGTTTTCCCAGAGTTTATCTCATGTATTTTGGGGCACCCTGGTTAGGTCCATAGATATTTATGACTGTTGTATCTTCCTAGTGGATTGTCCCTTTTATTAATATATAATGGTCTTCTGTATCTCTTATAGCTTGTTTGCATTTTTAAAAAAGATTTGTTTTTATCCATTTATATATCTCCCCCTTGCTGCCCGCTCTCGCCACATTCATTTGCCTTGCGTTCCTCCGCATCTGCTTGTCTGCCCCCCGCTGCAGCATTCTGCCGAGTCAGTTTACCATGCGGCAGCTTGCCTGATTTGCGGCGGCTTGCCTGATTTGCGGCGGCTTGCCTTCTTGAGGAGGCCCCAGGAACCGAACCTGGGGCCCTCCACCTGGTAAACCAGAGCCCCACCAATTGAGCCATAGCTGGTTCCCTGCTTGTTTGCATTTAAAGTCTGTTTTGCCTGATATTAGTATAGCTACCCCTGCTCTTTCCTGGTTACTATTTGCATGGAGTATCTTTTTCCAACCTTTCACTTTCAGCCAATTTGTATCTCTAGGTCTAAGGTGAGTTTCTTGTAAGTATCAAATGGATGGCTGATGTTTTTTTTAATCCATACTGTCAGCCTGAATATTTTAATTGGGGAGTTTAATCCATTCACATTCAATGATACTGTAAATGCACTATTTACTTCCTCTATTTTATTCTTTGGTTTTCATATGTCATATCTTATTTTTGTCTGTCTTTTTACTCTTTTGGTTATCCTTTTTGCCATTCTTTCTTCTATACTCTCCTCCAAGCCTCTCTCTTCTGTCTTTTTCTTTCAGGTTCTAATGCTTTTTTTAATACTTCCTGGAAAGGTGGATTCTTTTTAAAAACTCTCTTAGTTTCCAATTGTTTGTGAATATTTTATACTCACCTTCATATTTGAAGGACAATTTTGCTGGATAAATAATTCTTGACTGGCAGTTCTTCTCTTTCAGTATCCTAATTGTATTATACCACTGTCTTCTTGCCTCCATGGTTTCTGAAGAGAAATCTGCACTAAGTCTTACTGGACGTCCCTTGTATGTGATGGTTTGCTTCTCCCTTGCTGCTCTGAGAATTTTCTCTTTATCTTTGACATCTGACATTCTGAGTAGAATGTGTCTTGGAGTAGGTCTGTTTGGATTTATTCTGATTGGGGTACAGTGTGATTCTTGGACATGTAAGTTCATCTCTTTCATGAGAGTTGAGAAATTTTCAGCTACTATTTCCTCAAATACTCTTTCTGCCCCTTTTCCCTACCCTTCTCCTTCTGGAACTCCCATGACATGTATGTTGTTGCGTTTTTTGTTGTCATTCAACTCTCTGAGACCCTGCTCAATTTTTTCCATTCTTTTCCCTCTGTGTTCTTTTCTCTCTTCAATTTTAGTTGATCTGTCTTCAGTATCACTTATTCTTTTTTCTATCATTTTGAATCTGCTGTTGTATGCCTCAAATGTGTTTTTGATCTCACCTATTGTGTCTTTCATTCCCATGAGGTCTGTTACTTTTCTGTTCAGGATTTCAGATTCTTCTTTGTACCTGCTTAATGTCTTCTTGATGTCATTTATCTCTTTAACCATATTGTCTTTGAACTCATTAATTTTATTTTGGAAATTTGTGCGCATCTCACTGATTAGTTCTCTCAAGTTCTGCATCTCTTCTGGGGTTTTGCTATATTCCTTTTCTTGGGCCATGTCTTCTATTTTCTTAGTAACACTTGTAATTTTTTGCTGATATCTAAGCATCTGATTAGGATGTAGTTTACTCAGATGCTCCATTTCTTTCTCTTTTGTAGGGACTTAGCGGCAGGAGGCTGTGTGCTACCACTGCTCTTTGATTCTTGGCTCAACCTAGATTGTTAGGATTGTATTGCTCGTTGCTCAAAACTGGGCACTGGACCCAGTAAATTGGCTGTAGAGTCACTTCCTAGGGCCTTGGGGAGGGAGGCTATAGAGACCGGAAAAAGCTTCTACTTATTTTTCATTTTCTTGTGTGCACTTCCTTGGTCTGCCAGTAGATGGTGTTCTTTGGTAGCTCTCAGTTCAACCCCTGGCCAGAGTGTGTTTGTTGCAACACAGACTGCATCAATGTGATAGAGCTTTCTATCTGGAGGATAGGAGTCTTGCAATTCAAACTTTCTCTGAAACAGTTTTCCAACATTTTCTGGCAGTCCCCTTCCTTTTCCCAGGTCAGAGCTATTTCCACTCCCCTCTAAGTTCTCAACAATCAGTCCCTGTTAGTAGAGGAGGAGATGGGGGGGGGGGTATATATCTTTAGCCCCTCACTGGCTCCAAGGCAAACAATGGTGCAGCCCCACCTGGCCCAGAAGGGCTCTTGGGACACAGCAGACCAAATCTGTGAGTCAAAAGCTGAGTCAGCCTTAGGCTGTGTCCCTCTCTCTCTCCTTTCCTGAGGTGTCCTCAACAATTAGTCCAGGCTAGAAGAGAGGGAGATTGTGAGGGTCTGATTTCTCCAGTCCTTCACTGGCTCCCAGGCAAACCACTGTGTGGTCCCACCTGGCCTAAAAGGGCTCATGGGACACAGCAGACCAAATTTGTGGTTCAGAAGCTGAGTCAGCCTTAGGCTGTGTCCCTCTCTCCCCCCTTTCCTGGGGTGGTAGATACCTGGAGCCCCCTTTGTCTGTAGACACAGGCCCAGAGGCCCGAGAATTCTGAAGTTTTTTAGTGTGTGGAATGCTGCCGGCAGCAGTAGCAGCTAGTTTCAACTCACAATCCTGTTGTGGTGATTTCCCTCCTCTGTCCCTCTCTCCTCTGGGCAGTGTCCAGCCTTCACCTGGTGTCCTAAACCCTAAAAGATCTTTTTCTGGGCTGTTTCAGCCTGTTCTCTAGCTATTTTTCTGAAGGAGAAGAGAGTCCCGTGTCTTACTAGTCCACCATCTTCCCGGAAGTCTGATTCTAAATTGGACTCAGGGGCTGGCTAGATAGCTCAGTGGATAAGAGCGCCATTATACCACATGGGAGGCCCTGGGTTCGGTTCCCGGGGACCTCTCCGAGCAGACAGACGGCCTTGAGAAAGGCAAGCCGCTGTGGGTGGGGCAAAGCCGCCGTGGGCAGGGCAAAAAGCCAC
>PVKH010005535.1:0-21988 GCA_004027955.1 Chaetophractus vellerosus | reverse complement strand
GGTATCGAGCTGGTTTCAGATGTGGATACTCTTCAGTGCTGGTGATTTTAATATTCCAAACCTTCTTCCAGGCCTCATAAAGCTGAACGTGTACAGGGTAGACGCCCGAGTGGTGAGGGGCCACCGCGTAGCCCATGTCAGTAGGAATGCTGTGCTCCTAAGACCAAGTAAATGTTAGAAATGGGAAGATTTATCTTGAGTCTGTTGTTACTCCTGGATTTCCAAGTGTTCTATAACTATGTTTGTTTAAACCCATCATTACTTAATTGTATTGTAAAATTAAGGTGATTGTATTAAAACTTCTAGACTTAATGAAGCCTAGTAGTCATTTCACCAGTCTTGATGCTGATACATTTATGTTTGAGACGTGGTGGGGCAGGACTACAGATTTATTATTATTATTATTATTAGTAGTAGTAGTAGTAGTTTAGAGAAGTTGTAGGTTTATGCTGTAAAAAATATACCATTCCCATATACCCCTCTATTGTTGACACTTTGCATTAGTGTAGTACCTTGTTACAAGTGATGATAGAATATTAAAATAGTACTATTAAATATAGGCCATGTTTACATTAGGTGTATTTTTTCCATTTACCTTATTATTAACACCTGTATTAGTGTCCTAAATTTGTTATAAAACATGAAAGAACATTCTTATACTAGTACTATTAACCCCAGGCCCTCATCTACAACAGGGTTCACCGTGTTATAAGTCCCATGTTTTATCTTCTTTCATTCTAGCAACATCCATGACCCAAAACTTCCCCTTTCAACCACATTCACATATATAATTCCACACTGTTAATTACACTCAATAATGTGCTACCATCACCACCAATCATTTCCAAACCTTTACAATCAACCTAAACAGAAATTCTTCACAAATTAAGCATCAACTTCCCATATTATAACCCTAACCTATCCCCTGGTAACCTATATTCTTAATTCTAACTCTGTGAGTTTGCTTAATACAATTAGTTCATATCAGTGAGATCATACAATATTTGTCCCTGTGTGTCTGAATTCTTTCACTCAGTATAATGTTCTCAAGGCCCATCCATGTTGTCATATGCATTAGGACTTCTTTTTCAGCTGAATAATTTTCCATTGCATGTATATACCACATTTTGTTTATCAGTTCATTGGTTGATGGACACTTGGGTTACTTGCATCTTTTGCTAATTGTGAATAATGCTGCTATGAGTATCAGTGTGCAAATATCTGTTCAAGTCCCTGATTTCAATTCTTCTGGGTATATATCTAGTAGTGGGATTGCTGGGTCATATGGTAATTCTACATTTAGCTTTCTGAGGAACTGCCAAACTGTCTTCTACAGTGGCTGCACCATTTGAGGTTTCTTTTTTTTTAAACATATTTTATTTTTTTAACAAATCTTTTAAATTTATTTATTTATTTACTTACTTATTTATTTATTTATTTATTTATTTTGTATCACCCCCCCCCACTTGTTCTTGCTGTGTTCATTTTTGCATTCTTCTGTGTCTGCTTTGTCTCCCCCCATTGCAGCGACGAGCCGCGTCAGCTCACCGGTGAGTGGCGGCCTTGCCCACTCGCGGGCTGCTTGCCCCGCTGGTGGGCGGCTCTGCTCTGCTTGCGGGCGGCTCAGTTCTGCTCATGGGCGACTTGCCTTGCCCGTGGCGGCTTTTTGCCCTGCCCACGGTGGCTCTGCCCCGCCCAGGGCGCCTTGCCCCCTCAAGGCGGTCTGCCCTGCTCGGAGATGCCCCCCGGGAACCAAACCCGGGGCCTCCCATGTGGTGTACTGGTGCCCTACCCACTGGGCTACAGCCGGCCCCCCATTTTAGGTTTCTACCATTAATGTATGAGTGTTCCTATCCATCCACATCCTCTCCAACACTTGTAATTTTCTGTTCTTTTAAAAAATAGTATTCTAGAGAGTGTGACATGATTTCTTGTGGTTTTGAGTTGCATTTCCCTAATAGCTAGTGATGTTGAGCATCTTTTCATGTGCTTTTTGGCCATTTGTATATCCTCTTTGGAGAAACATCTATTCAAGTCTTTTACTGATTTCTTAATTGGGTTGTCTTTGTATTGTTGACTTGTAGGATTTCTTTATATATTGTGGATATTTAACCTTTATCAGATATGTGGTTTCCAAATATTATCTCCCATTGAGTTGTGTGCCTTTTCACATTTGTGATAAAGTCCTTTGATGCACAAAGGCTTTTAATTTTGATGAAGTCCATTTATCTATTTTTTCCTTGCACTGTTTGTGCTTTGGGTGTAAAGTCTAAGAAACCATTGCTTAACACAAGATCTGCAGATGCTTCCTTACATTTTGTTCAAGGAGTTTTATAGTCCTGATTCTTATATTTAGGTCTTAGATACATTTCGAGTTAATTTTTATGTATTGTGTGTGATAGGGGCTCTTTCTTCTTTTACATATGGATGTCCAATTCTCCCAGTGCCATTTTGAAGAGACTGTTCTTGACCAATTGAGTGAACTTGGGAATCTTGTTAAAAATCAATTGGCCATAGATGTGAGGGTCTATTTCTGAATTTTCAATTCGATTCCATTGGTCGGTATATCTATCCTGTACCAGTTCCATGCTATTTGACCACTGTGGCTTTGTAATATGCTTTAAAGTCAGTGTGACAGAATTATTTATGAATTCCAAAAAGAGAGATTATGTTTGTAAACTGGTCTGTTCCTCTAGGAGTGACAACCTTTTGATTGTATTAGATTCAGCTGAGATGTCTGATTAAATTATATTAAGATTAGGACTTTGATTCAACCATGTCATTAGAGTGTGACTTAGCATTGAGTCCCAGCCCCCTTGGGCTGATAAAACAGACTCTCACACAGAAGTAGATACAGAGAAGATACACAGAGGATCCTGTGGCCCTGGGGAAGAGAGATGAGCCTGATAGGCTACAGCTGACCTTGTGAAGAGAAGAGAGCAGCTGATCCTGGAAAGAAATGAGCCCCAGGAAGAGAGACAAGCCTTATGGCAGCCTATAGCTGAGTTTGGAAGAAGCTGCTGCCAGAGGCCTTAAGAGCAAAGAGGAAGGCTGAATGCTTGCAGACATCACCTGCCATCTTGTGTCAACACATGGCAACAGACGTTGGGTGAGAAAGTACCTCTTATGGCACCTTGAGTTAGACTCTTTAGGGCCTTGTAACTGTAAGCTTTGACCCCAAATAAATACCCTTTATAAAAGCCAACATATTTCTGGTAAATTGCATTAGCACCCCTTGGCTGACAAATACAGCCAGGAAGTTGATATTTTCAACTTTATTCTTCTTTATGAATTATTTCATAATAATAATTCAGCAGATCCTTGCCATAGCCAACCAGCCCTTCTACTGCTCACAATTTCAACAGGTAAAATGACAAACAGCTGCTACAAACAACACTCAGTGCTCTCCACAAAACAAACCCAACATTTATCAGAGGGACAGTACATACTCTGTATTCTCTATACTTACTGACAGGATTTTATTTTGCCTACTGCTCAGTTTACATCAAAATACCACATTTATGTTGGTCCCACAATATGTCAGGCAGGAATAAACAATATTTCCTGCCTTAGGAGAGGCACACTTTCAATCGGATAATATGGTCAAATTCTGTAGAGCAACTTTCATTGAAGTAAAAACCCTGCTTAAGAGTGAAAGTAGGAAGTAATGCAAGTGCCAAATAATTTGAGAACTTAGTTGATTTGAAGTAAAGCTTTTGCACATAAAACTACTCCAGTTTTTGAAAACAATTAGTTTCAAAATTACAAACACAAACTGCATTTATGAAATAACTGATCACTTGTCACAATGCTTGTACTCAGATGTTCCCACCTGGATTTTGTCAATTTCAAAATCAATCAATCTTTGTGGCATCTGAATTTTTTGGGGGGGCAGAATTGGGAGAACTTTATATAAATTTCCATATCTATGTTTTTGAATAGGTAGAGGTTAAGCTTGATATTCTCCACTTGAGATGGCCTATTAACCTCGATATGATTTCTTTGGATAGAAGACAACTGCACAGGCATAAAAGATGAAGCCTGCCTTTTATAAAAGAACACTCATGGCTTCAGTAGTTGACATGTATTTTTTCTTCTGAATGATTTTTTATTTTTTGTCTGTATTTTCAATTGCTTTACAGTCTTCAACATTTCTACTCAAACAGACCTCCTCTGAATAAGTCATGACTTTTCTTCATACCAAAGAGCAATTTCACACACAGAGTACCATAGTATCAGGTTGTCAAATGGATTGGATTATAGAAATATGCTACAAATGGACATGAAAAAAGTGGAAGATGTATGACTAGTTTGCTTTTCAACCAAAATAATAACAGAAGGGAAAGAGAGTCTATGTAGCACCTGAACATAGAAGGAAAACAGGTTGCAAAGTGGCCATTACCTAACTACCTGTTTAGACTTCTTCACACTGCATAAATGATCCTCAAGACATGGTCCCAACCTACTTACACAGCCTCAGATCCTATCAGTATCCATTCTCCCCTCCCAATTTCTGATGATTTCCTTCATATCTTTGCTGTACACTGTATATGTTGTCCTTCCTGATGGTAATACCCTTTTCCTCTTATCTTGTATGAACTCTGTTCATCATTCAAAACTCATTCAGCTATACTTGGGGATGCTAGAAATGGAAGTGCCATATTGCTGCAGCGAGAAAGAGAATGGGTGCTATTAGAGACAGAGTGGACCACATCTGTGATTTTTATTTTCCAAAGCATTATATTTAATAACAGTTCAATAAACTTTAACCTACTCTCTTTTCTCTTCAGAATCTTAGTCTTTCAAGAACTAGCAATTAGTTAATATAATAATATAAATACAGGAACATTCTTCTACTACAAGGTGTTAAGAATGTGGTGATTCATGAGAAAAATGCAGCTAATGTAATTTATAGACTATAGTTAACAACACTATAATTGTTTTGTAGCAAAAGCAAAGTTGGTACTATATTCATGCTAAAGGTAAAAAAAAAGAATATGGGGTTTGATTTTGTGAGACATGAAAATGATTACGCATTTTTTTCTCTGCTTTATCTTTGTCATTAATAAGGACACCTTGACTATGTCATTTAACTAAACTATGTTCATCTGTATATCTTTATGAACACTGGAGGAACAACTGAGTTAGTAATTGGAATTAGATGAGATAAAAGTGCCTGAAGAGAACTTTCTTAGGAGTAATGCTTCCATAAATGGTTGAGCTGCCTTTTTCTGTTGTTTTCTTTTTTTAAAATTTGAAATAAAGTTATTAAAAAAAGAAGAAATTACTGACCATATGAACTATGTTTATGTTGGTTGCCTAAGGCATCAAGTAGTTGGGGTTTTTGCTTCTTTGTTTTACTTAATTCAATTCCATTTTACAGTTGATTCTCCTGGAATTTTTCTTCAAAATATAGACTATATGTTTATGAGTAAATGAGCTAGCGTATTAGTTCTTGTCTTTCTTCCATCTTTAGATCTGAGAAAATATGTTTCTTTTTTTCATATCTTGGGATGTAGGTGGCAAAGGAGGATTATTATTATTTTTTGATCATGGAGCATAGATGACTTGCTTTAGAATTTCAACAGATAAAATTGTAAGGAGAATAATTAACCTCATATACTAGCTGCCCAGCCTCAAAAATTATCATCTCATCCTGTTTAAATATAAACATAACAATCATGTCATCATGACACCTAATAAGTTGACAATTTCCTCAACTGTTTCTTTTTCTTTTCTTTTTGGTTTGTTTCAATGAAAATTCAACCAAAGTCTATACATAGATTAGTTACTTTGTCTCTCTCTCTCTCTCTTTTTTTTTTTTTTACCATAATCTCAAGATTTCATTGCCATAATAAAACCAAAGATAAAACTTAGAACTGGATCACTTGGCCCTTTCTCTTCTTGTCTCCTCCCAATTCAAAAGTTTTGCATCTCTTCATAGTCAATATTATCTTACATCTGCAGTTGGGCTCAATGTATTCAAGTTCGGCACAATCTTCTTTGTAGTTTTAGCCTTCTCCCAGAAAATCGGCTCAATCTGCCCACCATAGCCACTCTATTTCCTGTCATAATGCCTCTTTCCCTGGGCATATAAGAATCTATGCCCTTCTTGAACTGTGCTACATTGTGGGGCTGGTGCTTGCTGCTCTTCTTACAGAAAGTCTGGCAGGTGTTAGGAACTCCTAGTTCACCATGTCTGAGGAAATGCTATGAGCATGAAAAGAAAGAGGTTACTATGTCTCTCAAGTCTCTTTTCAGCTATTCATTTTCCTTCTCAATTCTTGCCCTGGGGATTTGTAGAAAGACACCTGATCATTTGTCTTATACAATTCCTCACATTTTGATCTTGCTGATTTTATCCCCATCGTGTCACTGACCATGTTCATCTGTGCCAATTTGAGGCTAGGAAAATGTCCAAATCAGGGTATCATCAAGGCTATGCTTTCTTCCAAAAAACAGGCTGCCAGAGATCCTTTGCTCCTCTGCCACATGGCAAAGCACATGGAAGCATCTCCTGGTCTTTTCCTTTTCTTCTGGGTTCCATTTCAGCTTCTTGTTTTTGTGGCTTTTTCTATATCTGTGTTTTTGAAGAGGTAGAGGTAAAGCTTGATGTTCTCCATTTTATTTACACCCTTTATAGATATTACCATATAATTATTATTGTTACACAATTATTATCATATAGTTTGGAGTTCCATTAAAAACAGCTGAAACATCTCATTGCTTTTCCTTTTTTTCTTTTATCCTTACTGGTTTTATAAAAGTAAAGCAAAATTTTTTTTTTTACTAAGGATCATGGAATGACACATAATTTGTGTGACAAAAGGTCAGAGGAGTTGTCATCTAAAGTGGCTTAAGAATAGGAAATGAATTTCAATCACAGAAACTGAAAGAAAAAAGTTAATAACAGGTTAATTTTTGGAAGAGTATGGGAAGAAGCAAGGCTGAAAATCACATTGCCAGAACCACATTATAAAATTCAAACACCTAAAAATTTGCAACGAAGTATACCCATAGAAAACACAAGATAATTTTAAATGCCTAAGTAGTCAGTTGTGTCTTAAGGAATCCTGTGTAATATAAGAATGGTCCAGCAGGGCAGGCACATTTCGCAAAATTGTCATTCTTTCCACTGGTTCTTGATTCAAAGTAGCACCTTAGATCTAGGAGCTCTGTAATCTATGTCTATTTTCCTAGTGGGGGACCTAAATAGCTAAGAAATATGACTATTTACTATAAAATGTATGTTAAATGCTTAGAACACAGGTGGGATTAATTAGTTTCAAAATTTAACTCTTGATCTCTGCGCTACAACCCCACCAAGATCTACTCTTTCTCCAGAGTTCCTTCATCTCATTAGACACCACCAATCATCACTCAACTAATTGCTTTTTGGGAAGGTAAATGCTATTCTTGACACTCCTGCTTCTTTACCCTCTCCTAAATTCACTATTATCACTTCCTATCCGTTCTACCTCCAGGATATATCTTAAATCTATCCAGTTTCCTTCAATTCTATCATCATCATCATCACCCTATTCCAATCCACCACCTTCTCAATCCATGGGCTTCTGGCATAGGATCCTAACCTTTCTACCCATTTCCTATCTTGCTTCCTTCCAATGCATTCCCTACACAGCAGCTAAAGTAATACTTAAAAGACACAAATATAATCATGTGACTTCCTGCTTGAAATCCTTCAATGGCTTCCTCTAACCCTTAAGATAAAATGGAAAATTCTCAGCATGGCCGGGAACCCTGCATCATTTTACCTTGCTTCTCTCTCCAGCGTTTTTGCACCACCCTCTACCCTCTACAGTATTTTAGTCACATTCACCTTTTCCTTGAATTTACCAAGCATGCTCCTACCTCAGAACTCTCCCATATGTGATTTTCTCAACTGGAATGTTCTTACACCATTCATCTGGATAAATTACCGTTTTAGACAATTTATTCCATATCTTACCTTCAGAGAAATCTTTCTGACAGCTCCCAAATCTAAACCAAGTCCTCATTAAAATTTTTTAGCAATAAAAAATTCTTGGCTGGCATTTTGAGTTGATGACAGCACAACTCTGTGATGAAAATGAGAGCCACTGGGTGTACACTATGAATGGATTTTACAAAGCATGGGATGGATAACACAGGGAATCCAGTGGTGGAAGATGGACTGTGGTTAACAGAACAAATATGAGAATGTTCTCTCATGAACTATAACAAATATATAATACTAATACAGGGTGTTAATTATCAGGTGGGTTGGTGGAAAAATACACCAAACATAAGGTATGGGTTATAGTTAGTAGTGATATTTTGATGATGCATTTTCATAGTTTGTAACAAATGTTTCACCATGCAAGGTGCTGGTGGTGGGGTGATGTATGATGTTTGATTTGTAAGTTCACTACTTTTACTATGCACTTATTGTTTATGTATGAATTATCTACTTCTATAAAATTAAAAAAAAAACTAAAGAAAAAACTCTCTTAGCAGTCTTCAATTTTCTGTCAGAGTTCATAGCATAATTTGTTAGCACATATTTCTTTGCATAATTATTTATTTAATGTCTCTCCTCCTCACTAAACAATAACCTTTCTGAGGTCTGGCTTGGGTCTTGTTTTATTCACTGCTATATGTCTGGTATGTTGCCACTAGCAAGTTCTCAAAAAATATTAGTGAACAAGTACATGAGCTGATTGTGGCCACCTGACTCTCACTCTAATTTTCACTTTCTCAATTATCTCAGTTAAACTGTCACTGCATCTGCACAACTGACAGATAGTAACTCACAGGGAAATTTTAACACATATAAAAATACTCAAACATTTTTGATTCTGTAGTTAGAAATTATTATTCAAGAGCAAAACAGATTATTTATTATGAATTTATACATTTCAATTATAAGTTTTTGTAAGGTTTTCCTAACTTATGCATTCAAATATTTCCAAATAGAAATACAGCAAAAGTGATACTGTATTACTTGGAAAAATTTTCCTAAAAACTAATAGGAAAAAGACGCTCCTGTGATAAAGAAAAAAATTAGCATTCATGTATTTGAGTGACACAATAAGCTTTATTACTGAATAAATCAGTATTTATTACCATCTTTGAAAATATTTCTTTGTTTAAATTTTTGCTACTAATTACAATTCTTTATTTGTAATGTTTGTCTTTAGTTCAATCTTCTAAACAGAAGAACCTTTTTAATTTCCACTAATGAGTAAAAGACTCATTGCCTATTTCCATATTTTGCAGATTAGCAAGTATGCAAACTAATGTAATTTAAACAAACCCCACAGTAATAGGGAATCAAACAGACATTCTGCATTCTACAGTGGAAAAAATCTAAACCTCGTTACAACACAATATGGAAATTCTTCTAAATGCTTTTTCACAGTTCATTTTGATTAGAATGTCCCATTTCCTCAGTATGTAGAAATTCATGCTTTGGTTAACTATCTCATTGTATTGAGAATTTACATTTATAATTTACATAGGTTTAAGATGGAGTTTTCCTTAAGTTTACATATGGTAGTGTATTTTGGATTTATTTCTATAAATTTTTTTTGCTTTTTGCTTTTTAAAGTGGCTTCCTTCAATACTATGACTATTTGAGATACTACTTCCCATAGAAAAGAATACATTTCTCCAGATGATAAGAGCATGGGGTGCGTGTTTGGAAAATGAAATTAGAACCTTTTAACATAACAGACATGCAACATATGAAGAAAATAAATTTATTGAACTATTCCCTTGAATGTGATGGGCATTTCCTAACATGAAACTCTGAGGGGCCATATACAAATTTCAGCTAATGTGACCCTCTGGGACCTCTGGCACCTGGAGAGGGAGTATGCAGCAGCTGCTGGAACCAGCAAGGTGGTCAAACATATGGAAAGTTACTGTTGAAAGGAAGCTGACTCCCTTCTTCACCTAGAACAAAACCAGTCAAACGAGGATTTATCTCTAGGTTAGAAAATTAAAGTTCAATATTAAAAGACGCTCCTGTGATAAATGAGAGTAGTGCTGGAACATCTGAAATGAAAAATCTTGCCAGAATTACCTTAGCATAGGGACCTCATTTTTCATTTGTTTAATAAAGGTATTGTGCAAAAGAGTCACCTTGTTTCAGACTTAAAATTATGATTCTTTGACATTATCCTTGTGGTTTTAGAAGTGGTCTTATAATTCAGATGCTAAGTATAAATGCATTGTTTTGATCCATGATGTAATCTTAAGCTAATGTATACAATTTTCTTTCTACATATTTAGGGCAGTAATAATCTCTCAAAATTTGATAGTCTCATTTAGATAAGTTTGGTTAATATTTATAGATTTGATCACTAGATTTCTCTCTAGTTTTCTACATGGTGTGCTTTGATTCACCATGTGAATTTCTCTTTGCTGGTTGGTATGTGAAAAACCCTCTGTGATGACCATGTTGATTTTAATAGACTGGTTTAAGGGTTTTAAATCATCTTCTATTGGCAGCTATATTCTTGCTCTTGATAAACTTTGTCTTTTCAGCATCAGATTCTTCAATTCTCTCACCTTAAACGGATAACTTGCTGAATGTGATCTTTTTATTTCTTCCATGAATGCAATTATAAATTGCCCAGGTGACCTATTCTTTTTTTTTTTTTTTGAAAGATTTATTTTATTTATTTATTTGTCCCCCCACTGCCCCACTGTTTGTGCTCACTGTCTGCTCTCTGTATCCATTCGTTGTGTGCTCCGTGCCTGCCCGTCCTCTTTTTAAGGAGGCATTGGGAACTGAACCTGGGACCTCCCACATGGGAGAGGGGCGCTCAATCACCTAAGCCACTTCCACTCCCTCCTTTGTTGAGTCTCTAATTGTGTTTCCTCTTTTGTGTCTCCTTGTTGCATAATCTTGTTGCATCAGCTCACTGTGCCAGCCTGTTGAGCCAGCTTGCTCATCTTCTCTAGGAGGTACTGAGAACCAAACTCGGGACCTCCCATGTGGTAGGCAGGTGCCTAAAATGCTTGAGCCACATCCACTTCCCAAACCTATTCATTTTAATGTACCAATTCTAGGACTATCAGTATTGGAATTGAACTTCGGTAAAAAAGTTATGGAAAATCATGTTGTTATTTGCTTAAAGTATCATTTACTTGCCACTTGTTCTAGAAATGGGTAAAGACGGGTTTATCTAAAACATGGGACTTGGAGAACACCATATTAAAATTTTTAAAAAGGAAAGAGTATACAAGTGATTCAGAGTCATGTCTCATCAAAGTTTAATACTATCAGAACAAAGAAAAAGGCCTATTAACTCAGAAGTGGGGTTTACAAAATAAGCGTTCTCTTTGAATTGGGTTTAAAATGACCAACTCTAAGCAGGTCTAAGCAGATGAGGGTAGATGTTCAACATCATTGTCCTGGAAGACTGTCAGAAAAAATGAGGCACAGAGAAATGAAGTGAAGTGATTTGTCTAAGGATATATAATTAACGAAACGAGGACTAAATTTTAGTTTCTCTACTACCAGTCCAGGTCTCTCTATCACAAAATAGATTACTTATTTGGATGAAAAATATAGAAGCAGTATACCACGAGTTACATAACAAAAGCTATTACTTGGTGAAATACCAAAACAGTACCCAACACAAAGCAGGCTTCAATAAATGTTGATTAAATAGAATTGAAATGCATCAAAATAGGCCAGTACAGCAAATGTTAGAAACAGATTTGGGGTTCCAAACATTTTACCATCAAGAATCCCTTTAGTCATAATGTATGCTATGATGTGAACAATGTTATTCACCAATAAACCTGCGATTATTACAAAATGACTAAATCAATGTTTCTTTATATAGTAGAATCCCAGTGAATTAATTTTATAATTCTGGCTAAAAGAAACTTGAAATTCTAATTAGTTTATGCAAATATTTTGTAGGGACTATATAATTCCTATTAGGTTGCTTGAAATATTTAAAATTGCCTGCAAACTACCTTTAGTAGTCTGGTGGATTCCTATGGGTCTGGAAAACCCAAGGGGAATGGAGATTTTCATAGTCCCACAATGAGAAAACAAAAACATGGCTACAGTAATAAAATTAGCAAATGTCTTTGGGCAAAGGCCTTAAAGGTGTCAATAACAAGGTCTTATAAAATAGAATGGCACTATAATAACTGATAAAAGAGAGGTCTGACCTTTTCCTTCTGAAATTACTCTGCTCTGGAAAAAGGGTGTAGTGTTTCAGTAACTACAGGGTGAGAATATAATCTTATTCTTCCCATATCCCAAACTAGCCACACACAGACTAATGATAATATCAGTGCGTTCCAGAGATCCCAGGCACAGAGAACAGCCTGGTGTTGTGGAGAGAGCACAGATTTTAAGAGTCCTGAGTTCAATCTCAGTGTGTCCTTCATTAGTTGTAGGACCTTTAGCAGGTTATACATATATTTTATACATTCCGCTTTCTCCAAAATCCTACAATAGCTCCTTCCCCATTTTTGCTCTGAATTCCCATCAATGGGAAAATAGAAGCACCTGCAGTGAACTTCTACTTGTTCTCACTACCGTATCCACCAACCTCCTTGCATCTGAATCCATACACTATTTCTGCCCTCCTATACTGTGGGTATCCTGTTCATATGCCAATCTAGGGACAATCCCTTCCTTAATATACCAAATTACCAAATTCCATTTCCTCTGCTGACTCAAAAAGTTACTCTAGCAATTTCTCCTTTTTCTCTCTGGCTTCAAAAGTTTTCCTTTCTCTTCTGGGTCATTCTCAAAAGCATGCCAGTCTACCTTCCATATTAAAAAAAAAGAGCAAACCAACCAATCAAACAACAAGAGCAAAAACTCTTCCTTGATACCACATATTCCCCTTCAAGTACTAGCCCAAGTTAATAGCTTGAAGAACTTGTGTGAAACTTAGTAGGCCAAATGCATTAAGAAATTCCAGATACACAAGTTGAGCTGAAAACTCCATGCCAACACTGAAAAGGGTTACAACAGATGTGCATAGTTGGCTTTCACATTCATTTTCACTTTTAACCTCTAAGAAAATAATTATTTGAGGAAGAGTTTGACAGATTTTCTTCCAGTCTTCCCTAATATTTATTTCAGGCAAGCTTCCATTTAATACAGCATGTTGTTTTCCTCTCTTGGAGTTCCCTTCAGAATTTTTGAAGTGTAGTCACATCTTTGTTGAGTGTTTCATAAATAAACACACCACTGAAGAATATGCTTTTGTAAGAATACTCAAAAGAATGATGTAAACACTTGTACTTTCTACGGGTCAGGTTGATTTTTTTTTAATTGCTAGAATTTCTTCTAGTACTCACCAGAAGGGATTTGTAGAAATTAAAAAAATGAATTTATAAGGCTTTATTTTTTTATGCTGTAGCAAAATTACAGAAAAGAAAATTATCTGGAGACCCACTAGAGGTATGAGGGGTTTAGTTTAATCCAGCTTTCTCAGAGTTTGAAGTGATGAGTTATATGTGGACCTTTGGGGTCCTTGAGAGACAATAAAGTGATAACTCAGGGACAGGCTGAAAATCACAGAGTACTCGCAAACACATTTAATCTTTCTGAAAATATAAAAGGCTGACTAGAGTAGGAATATTTAAGTCTACATAATATTAACCTTAACTGAAGTTTAATATTCTTTCTTTCTTTTTTTCTTTTGAGGTACTGGGGCCAGGGATTGAACCCTAGACCTCGTATATAGGAAGCTGGTGCTCAATCACTGAGCCACATCAGCTCCCCTGAGTTGGTTTTTTCATTTGTTTGCTTGTTGTTGTTGTTTTTTGTTTGTTTGTTTGTTTGTGTTTAGGAGGCACCTGGAACTGAACCTAAGACCTCCCATGTGGGAAGCAGGCATTCAAATGCTTGAGCCACATCCGCTCCCCTTAATATTCTTGAAAGAATAAGAAAATGGATATTGCTCTTTGTTTTTAACTGCTGCATCTGGTATTTATAATAGCCACTAGAACAGTTACTCTTTGGGGCCGTTAGCATAAATGCAAGAAATTACATGTCATATAAACAACTATTCAAGAGAAAAACATTGCAAAAAGTCAGATTTTAATATCTGAATTTGTTTTAAACCTTTAATCCTTTAAGAAATAACATCGTGATTATGAAGTTTCCATAACTGCAATCAATCACAGTGTCACTGGCATGACAACTTTCCATTATACAAATCATGGTGGTAACCATGGGCTTTGGATCTGATAGACCTGGGATCAGATCCTTTCTCCAGGTTTCACTGACTGTATGATTTGGAGAAAATTATATAACTGCTCTGAGCCTCACTTTCTGCATTTTCAATATGGGAATCATCAGCCTCCCAGGTGGTTGTGACCATTACCTGAAGTTATGTGTAGAGCATGAAGCCCAATGTCTGCTAAATATTTGGAGTTAATCAATTTTCCTTCCTACATTTCCTCAGGAGAGCAAAGAATCTTTCTAACTGAAATGCCAAGTTCTGTTTCATGTAGCAGAAACAGAATTACAGAATTTTGAGTTTCCCACCCTTTCCTGATCTGCACATAAATTAAAGGAAAGGAATGGAAATTAAGGATACTAGTTAGAAGGCTGCAGCAGTGATCCAAATATAGGAGGAAAGGTTTGGAAATGGAGTGGGGATGGGAAAGAAAAGGAGCAGGAGATGGTACAGAAGGAAAAACTCTAAGAAGTTGTTGGATTGGAAACAGGGATCAAGAGATATGAAAATGCCAAAGCAGACCTAAGGTTAGTACTAGTGTGGATTTTACTCTCATTTCTCCTTCTGCCATCACTTACATTGTGGCCATATTTTATAACTGCCTCTCAGAAGACAAGTAGGTATAAAATTAAGGAACAGTCAAAACCCAGACAAAGCATGCATGGATCTGGAAATAGACCTCTCCAAACCCCATCTCTCTTTTTTTTTATAATCCGACATCCAATGGTTTCCAATTGTTTTATTAAAGCTGGCCTTTATTTCCTCTTCCTTGATTACTTCAATAGTAACCTAATTTGTCTATTTATCACCAATCTCTCCCTCCTTCTCTCCATCCTCAATATTCCCATTCTAATGTTCTATGATTCTATGGTATAAGTGACAGAACTCTGGGAAGATGACAATGTCATTTTGCAGTTAAAAAATAGATAAATAAACTCATTGATAAATGGAGTTGATAGCAAAAGAATTGTGAAGATAATTTAATAAGATGATGCATGTTTACACTTAAAGTTCTGGCCTCATAGTAAAGGCTCACTAATGTTAGCTATTATCTAAAGAAACTATTTATGGGGCTCTCATTGGTTTAAAACACATCAAAGAGATGTCAATACACATAAACAAGAACAAAAACCAACCAAAAAACTCCCACAAAACAAGCAAATAAACCAAAAAGGTGTAAAAATAATGTCAAGGAGGCTAAATCTCTATTTTCCAGAAATAACTAACTGAAAATGACTGATTAGCAGTAGATGAACAAGGATTAATTTGTGTTGATATTCGCAACATCTATTCTGCTTCTACTTTCTCTACAAAGGAGAAAAATTTTCAAGATATTTATGGTAAAATACAAAAATTAGGTGAAAAGACAAAAGAAATACAATAGACTAAGTTATGTCAGTTTTTTTCCAGGCTCAGAAGCGTACATCTTACGGTAATTAAAAAAAAACAACTTTGATATGGGATTACTTTCAGTAATTCTAGAGAAACAGACAATAGGATGGATAAGTTGCAAATAGGCCTCAACTTTCAAGATAAGAGAAGAAAGGTAGGTTTTTGGAAACTATGGACTAATGAGAAATTCTAGAAGCGATTACTAAATAGATAATTGATAAGTAATGAAGAAAGCAATGACTATAAGGAACCATAGATTAGAAGAACTTTACTTTCTTGGATGTGTGGAACTGTAATCCCTCTGCATCACTTCTTTTATGAATACACTGGTTCAGTCTCTCATAAGACTGACTGATTACATTCAGGGGTGATATTCAAATATTTACTGACCAGCATGCCAGGGAACTGGCCAATCAGAACTGCTACCAGTTGCAGAGCTGCAGGTGGATCACTGAGGCCCCTGCTTGGCCAATCCCCTCTAGGTGCTGAGTAACTGGGAGATCTGGGATATTCTGGGGGTGGATCTGGGGTGACTGAGGGTGAGGGTAGAGGTGGTAGTATGGGTACATGTTAATCTTCTAATCACTGGTATGGCCATCTCCGTGTCCTTATATTGAATATTAGCCATGATAATATATCTCTTTGTCTTTTATGTCTTGCCCTTCCAAAGTTCCCTCAGCCATTCTTCTTATGAAGTGAATTATAAACATCACCATCTTGGTTATCCTGCTTTGAAAAATGGTCAGTGTAGTTCTTAAACAATTTTGCTTGGATTACTACCAGTTGAGAGTGAACTCTTACACCCTGCTACGAACTCTCCATTTCTGTTAGGACCACTAAAACTAAACTTTGTGTTCAGTAACAACACAATAAAAATCTGATGTACCTTTTAAAAAAGCACTTCAATGAAATAAAAATGATGGGATTCCTTCATTCTCTAGTTGACAAGCAAACTAATTAAAAGCTTATCATATATTCCTTAAACTAGCAAGTCTTTCAATATATTTCAAACTATATTTTGATACTATAATCTTTATTCCTATATTAGAAAATTTAATGTTCTAACTAATCTAAAAAGTTGTATAACTGAAAGAGATATCCCAACAAGCAGAAATTAGCAGGTTTTGCTGAACTTGGAAATGAGGAGGAAAAAAGACACTATTTGAAATAATGATAATACAATTAAAAAGTACAATCCTTGGTAAGGTTTTATGTTTTCAGAAACACTGCTGTATTACTTCTAAAAATTTTAATAATGTCAATAAGAGTAAACTGTCATCCGATATTAGCAATGTGTTCTATGATAAAAAATCTCTGCTTATTATTAAAAATTAAACTCCCATAATTTGCCAAAATTTTGGTGTAATTCTTCAGCCGAAAGCATACACTGCTGATGATTATCTGAGGTTTAAAAGCATTAATTTATTTTACTTCTCTAATGGCATTTTGTTCTATTTTTAATATGTACAATGGCTATTCCAAACTGTGAAACTGTGCTGAAGGTTAATTATTAATATTAAAATTAATCCTTGCCTCAGATTTGGTACTTTAAAAAAAATCCCCTGTTAAAATTTCAGTTTAATACTTTGATTAGCCCATATTTAGTAACTAAAAATATTTTCTAATCAATCTCTAAAGCTGCATTTCCTGATGGCTGTTAATTATAAATGCAAATTTACTTAAAGGATTTCCTTGACCTTCCATAAAAATCTGTTAGAGCTTTCAAAATTAAATTTAAATGGGTATCAAATTCCCTTGAGACATAAGTGACTACATTGTGCAAAAGGATAACAGACCAGATATGTCTGCTATAAAATTCAACAAAAATAACAGTGTTTGGCTGTAAATGGTGATAAAGAAGGCCCAAACAAGAGTTTTACATCCTAGTCTCTTAGACAGAAGGGAACTTGTGATTGTCCTCTAACCCAATCACCCATTTGAGTGTTGAATTGCATCCATGACCTCCAATCTGATTAAAAAAACCCAGTAGTTCCCAAGGCAGCCTATTGTTTCTTTGTATGGTTCTTTTCATTGCTTCATTGGTAAACACTAATGCTCATTTTCACACCAAGAGCCTCCAAGCTGGTGGAGAAAAGTGGGAGGTAACCCACTTTAGAAACGGAATATCAGCACAGTTTAAACAATGGCTTGTTTCATCTAGAGAGTATATAGTTGAAGCAGAGTTTCTTAGGGAATAGTTTATTGAATAGCACCTTCTCCATGTATACATGATAACTGATAGTCAAGTGGAAAGTTCTCCAGGTTCAGTAGTTCATCTCCTTTCCCAACTTTTTAGAAACTATGCCTCTCTTGAGGAAACTTGTCCTGTGAGTTCCATCTCTAGGTCTCTATTTTCCTTGTATTACCAGGATGATCAGGAATTCCCTTGGAACAAGGCAAGGAGAAAATTAGATTTACAACTGAGAATTTGGTTGTGAGGTTAGTGAGGAATCATCAGAAACACAACTGACTGTATTAGAAAACCTGGATTTCTGGTCTTAATTCTACCACTACTGAGCTTTATAATCATGAGCAAGTCATATCTCTCTCTGAGTCTCAATTTCCTCATCTCTAAAGTGAGAATAAATATACTCACAATTCAGAGTCATTGTGAGAATGAAAGGAATATGTATACAGTATATGAAAAAAAAGCAAAAACAAAAAACCAAAAACTGAAATCCTTGATCTTTTCTTGTTACATCTTTAAATTTAGCAGCAATGGAGCCTTGTAAGCCTAATGCCTCAATGGGAAATAAATGAGTTAATATATATTTAGGAAATGTTTAGAATTTACATTAACCAAATGTCATCCAATACAAAATAAGCTTTTCAACATAGGGACTTTTATCCCTCTTATCCATCACCCCAAACAGCTTGGGAGTCCAGGCAAAAACTGAAGATGGCAGAGGCTTATGATATTAAATATACTGATAATAAAAACAACAGTTGCCATCTACTGAGTGTTTGCTGTGTGTTCATCACTGTTCCCAAATGCTTTATATATTGTTAATCTTTCATATTGTCATTGCTAGGAAGGCACTGGCCTTGGATTCAGGCTTGTTTCTTGGTCTTGTATTTGGGCAAATATTAGGGAGCACATCATTTCTGAAGGTCCTTTATGATTATTCTCTGCTGCCTCAGGGACCATAATTTAGGCTGACAACCTAGGGTTAGGACTAACAGTCTTAAAAAACGTCATTTGTTTGTCACTTGAGTTGAGAGGTTAATAATGACTGGATTTCTATTTTGAATTATTCTTTCAATTCATGATATCTTTTACTGGGGAATTATAAAAAATAAACGTGCATAACCCTTGAGCAAGTCTGTCTTTACATATATTCAAATATCTACAATTGTTTCAAATATAAACATAAAATTGGTATTCATTTAATCACTTTTTAATTGAATCTTGTTATCCGAATTACTGTTGTAGGTTCAAGGGCTAAAATGATGAATGTCACCTCTTTTATCAACCTTCAATACACGATTTTTTTGATGGCTACCAAAAAAATTTTTTTCCTCTCTACTTCTTAGTTTTTCAATTTTTACTTACACTTTCTTCTACTCTTTTTAGTCACATATTTTCTTCTTTCACAAATTCTATTCTTTCTCCAAATATTTAAAAAGAAACCAAAAATATTTTTTTCCTCTGTATCTTCCCTTGCTGACTGCCATGGCCAATAGCAGCAGTCTCAGACTATGAAGATGACTGAAGAAATGTTTCCTGCATCTTGTTAGGATTGTTAGTGCTATTACAAATTATGGCAGTGTTTATCCAATTTTACATGCTGTTTACTATTTTTGTATATATATATATATATTTAAAATGGGCTCTCTAGCTCACAGGAATTTGAAATATTATCAAGGTATTTTCATGATATCTACATGGATGGGCATTATTTTTCTTGTTTTCTTGACAAAATATCAATGCATGGCAAAGGTGCACTTGAAGCTGTGTGTCCACTTTGGGAAGAAGGTTAAAATTAAAGGTATGGGTTCCTGATTCTAACCATATAGTGGTTGGTTTCCTATTTCCCCAAGAAAGACACAATAAAGCTGACAAAGTTTATAAATTCTAACTTTTTTGAGTAAGTTTTAATAAAGTACCATATGGGTCAACCACCCAAATATCTCAGCTCTAGCAATTTATATAGAATGCCATTCTACTTAATAGCATTGGTTATCTCTAAACTTATGATTAGCCAAAAATGCTGACAGTTATACGGCAGGCTAGCCAGCCAAGGGATATGTAATACTTGCTCTTGGTTCCACAGACTTACAAGCCAATATCTCCCATGTTTTTTCAGAATAAAACATATATTATGGGTAAGTATGTGAAGAAATTGTACATTTTTAGGATTTAAGAAATGTTATGTTGGGAAAGGCATGTATATGTGGGAAAAACCTCAAAATTGAACATTATTATATTTCAAATAGTCATTTCTAGAAAAATGCAACTGGGGTGAAGACTTCTCCAGTAAAACAATTGTATTTCAGAGTTTCTCCAAATTATAAACAAATTAATAATTGCAGTGTATTTTAATTTATGCCCTACATTGGGCTAAGCCTAGGACTGACCTAGAAACATGACTTGACTATTTTGGACTTAATTATAACATAGATAATCTATGATTATTGTAAAATCAGCTTTGAGGTTTTCAAGTAAGAAAAACACACGATAGCAAAGATATATTGCATTTAAATGTTTTTCTTGAGTGGAAATATCTACTACTTTTGATCACTTATGGTCATTTACTATACCACATTAAATATTTTGTACCATAAATGATTGAAGTCATAGATATCATAGATTACATAAAATCCCATTTTCACATGAACATTTTTCTGGCCACACCAATGACTAGTATGTCTCTGAAGTATGGGCTTTGTGTCTGGACTGTTTGACACTGTACCATGGAATATCTAATTTTAAAATTAGAATATCTAATTTTTCTGGATAGTTGTTTTGTGTTCATCTTACTGTCTCTGCAGTGCTACAGGAAACTCCTTCAGGACAAGAGCCATGCCATGTGACTGAATCTTATGATCGTCTTATGAAGCACTCTTAAATTGCACCCCTCAAGACATCAAGCATGGTGATGAGCACACAGTATAGACTCAAAAGCCAGAAACGCTTCAATATATTGAAAGACTGTACTACCAAGATATTTTAATGACCATAAAGCCTGCTTATAAAGTACATATGCAAAAGAACTTTAGGAACTTCTCCATATAAAAAGTCAGGGTACCCTTGTTAAAAGTGATAGTTAAAATGTGTTACTTACTAAGGCAAACTTCTTGTTGAGAATCATCTGTTCCACCAAAGATGACTCATTATGGAAGAGGTGGGGTTGCATGTGGCTCCACATGTGAGGAAACCACCAGAACTCATCGACAGACCCCAATAGATGGTCATCCCCTTCATCTTCCTCTTCAGTTCCTTTAAGGTGGAAAAAAAAAAGGATTATTCAACTAATTCTAGCACACCTGTGGTAGGGTCTGTCTTATCTTACCTTATCTTATTTTGTCATCTATCTTTCATCTATCTATTATGTACTCTTATATAAGTATTTAAAAGATACCATATAACATACATATAAAGCTTTGTACATAAATGCAATGAAGGAAAATCTGTTATTTTTGTAAAAAAGGGGGGGTAGTGATAAAATTTTTCTAAAAAGTTGTTCAAACTGAGACATGGATATAAAATCACTGCAAGATGGAAATACACAACCATTCCTGAGGACACTGGAACTCTTGACTTTTAGCATCTTCGTACAACTGTCAACTTGTACAGGAAGTTATGCTTTTCTGGATCATTCAAACAAAAATGTTGTTTCAAGAGCATAGTGGATAAATGCAATTGAGGGAATATGGGTAAGGAAATGTGTACTGGTGCCCCAGTGATAGATTATTTTGACATGAATTTTATATATAGATACACATACAAAAATAACTCCATTCTTTGAGTTTCTCTTTATGACTGAAAAGAAGATACTGAGTAATTAGAGAAAACTAAGGCATGCATCTATAGATGAAAGAAAAAGGTAATGTGGGAATTGTTATTGGGAAAATTGAAAGGAGAAAGGATGAAAGCAATGAAGAAAAGAAAGTGACAAATGGTAAAGTCACAGTAAAACAAGCCAAGCTGCTCCCTCAAGCTTAGCCTTTCTCTCAAGTTCTTGGAAGCAGACTTTTGTACAATCCATCAGGGAACTCCCATTTCCTTGGGAGTTAGCCTGGGTTTTGCACCTCTAATTTTTCATCTCTTGGCTTGTTGTTTTATTTCCCCCATTTCCCCTTAACTAAAGTTTAGTTGAGTGTAGGAAATTCTACAGTTCACTTAACTCATTCAAGGAAGGTATCAGTCTCTTCTTATACTTTCC
>PVKH010005534.1:0-21988 GCA_004027955.1 Chaetophractus vellerosus | reverse complement strand
ATCAGAAACAACCTGGGACCTCCCATGTGGGAGGCAGGCACCCAATTGCTTAAGCCACATCTGCTCCCTGCTCATTGTGTCTCCTCGTTGCATCAGCTAGTTTTCTTTATGAGGCACTGGGAACCGAACCCGGGACCTCCCATGTGGGAAGCAGACGCCCAATTGCTTTAGCCACATCTGCTCCCCAAGACTTAATTTTTTATTGAAGAACTTGGCTGGGGTCAGCCAAGGGCTGAATGCCAGGCTTGCCTGGATCTATCCTTAGAGATCATATTAAAAATATTGCTTTATGTTGCTAAATTCCCTCTCACCTAGCTTACGTTTTTAAAAAAGAGAAATATCTGATATCAGTAACCTAACCTCACACATAGAAGAACTAGAAAAGGGGAAAACTAAACCTAAAGTGAGCAGAAGGAAGGAAATAATATAGAATAGAGGAGAGATAAATGAAATAGAGAATAGAAAAACAAAAGAGAGAATCAGTAAAACCAAAAGTTTGTTCTTTGAAAAGATCAACACAACTGATGAACTTTTAGCTAGACTGATAGGAAAAAAAAAAAAAAAGAGCAGGCAAATAACTAAAATCAGAAATGAATAGGAGGGACAGTACTATCAACCCCACAGAAATATAAAGGATTATAGGAGGATAACAACTGTTTACCAACAAATTAGATAACCTAGATGAAATGGACAAATTCCTACAAACACACAAATTACCTCAACTAAAATCAAGAAGAAATAGAATAACTCAACACATCAAAAGCAAGTAGAGATTGAATCAGCAATCAAAAACCTCCCAATGAAGAAAAGTCCAGGACCAAGATGGCTTCACTGGTGAATTTGACAAAACATTCAGAGAAGAATTAACATCAATCCTTCTAAAATTCTTCCAAAAAAGCAAAGAGAAGGGAATACTTCCTAACTCATTCTTTGCAGCCAACATTACCCTAATAAAAATGTCAGATAAAGACATCACAAGAAAAGAAAATTACAGACTAATGTCCTTTATGAATAATTTCAAAAATCCTCAACAAAATACAAGTAAAACATATCCAACATCACATTAAAAGGGTTGCACACCATGATCAAGGGTGATTAAATAAAAATAATCAAACAATATAATACCTCACATTAATAGAAAGAAGGGAAAAATACATGGTCATCTCAACTGGCACAGAAAAGGTATGTAACAAAATCCAGTACCCCTTCTTGATAAAAAAAATTCACAAAATTGGGAATAGAAGGGAATTTCCTCGACATAATCAGAGGCATATATGAAAAACCAACAGCTAACATCATACCCAATGGTGAATGACTGAAAGCTTTCCTCTAAGATCACGAATAAGACAAGGATACTCGATTTCATCACTGATAGTCACCATTGTTCTGGAAGCTGTAGCCAGAGCAATTAGGCAAGAAAAGGAAATAAAAGGAATCCAAATAGGAAAGAGTAAAACTATTTCTATCTGCAGAGGAAATAATCCTATATAGAAAATATCCCAAAGAATACACAAGAAAGTCTACCAGAGCTAATAAACAAATTCAGCAAAGTTGCAGGATACAATATCAACACGCAAAAATCAGTTGTGTTCCTATATACCAGCAATGAACAATCTGAAGAGGAAGTAAAGAAAATAATTTCATTTATAATAGCACCTAAAAGAATAATGTCTAGGAATAAATTTAACCAAGATGTAAGAAGACTAAAAACTATAAAACACTGCTGAAAGAAACTAAAGGAGACCTGAGTAAATGGAAAGATATCCCATATTCATGGATTGGAAAACTTAATATTGTTAAGGTGTCAATATTACCCAATGCAGTTTACAGACAAAGCAATCCTGATCTCAACAGCCTTTTTGACAAAATGGAAAAGATAATCATCAAATTCATATGGTTCCAAATAGCCAAAACCATTTGAGAAGAACAGCAAAGATGATTTTAAAACTTACTACAAAGCTACAGTAAGTAATCAAAACAGCATGGTACAGGGAGTGGATATGGCTCAAGCAGTTGAGCACCTGCTTCCCACATGGGAGGTTCTGTGTTCAGTTCCCAGTGCCTCCTAAAAACAAACCAACGAAACAAAAAACAAACAAACAAACAAACAAAAACCACCAAACAAACAAAAAAAACAACTCAAAGGAGCTGATGTGGCTCAGTGGTTGAGCACTGGCTTCCCACATACAAGGTCCTGGGTTCAATCCCCAGCCCCTGTACCTCAAACAAACAAACAAACAAACAAACAAACAAAAACCCCAGCATGGTACTAGCAGAAAAACAGCCATATGAACAAATGGAATAGAATTAAGAGTTCAGAAATAAACTCATACATCTAAGACCAACTGAAGGTGCCAAGTCCCCTCAACAGGGAAAGAATATAAGAGACAAAACTTTAAAACTCTTAGAAAGAAAACAAAGGAGTAAATCTTCAGGACCTTGTATTAGGTGATGCATTCTTAGAGATGACATCAAAAGCAGGAAAAACAAAAGAAAAAATAAATGAGACTTCATCAAAATTTAAAACTTTAGATCATTAAAGGACATTATCAAGAAAGTGAAAGGGGGGGGTGGATGTGGCTCAAATGGTAGGGCATCCGTCTCCCATATGGAGGGACCTGGGTTCGATCCCTGGGACCTCCGGGTAAAAAAAAAAAAAAAAAGAAAGTGAAAGGACAACCTACAGAATGGGAGAAAATATTTAGAAATCATATATCTTGACAGGGTTTCATATTCAGAATATATAATGAACTCCTACAATTCAAGACAAACAGCCCCATTTAAAAATGAGAAACAGGCTTGAAGAGACCTTTCTCCAAAGAAGATATACAGATGGCTAATAAGCACATGTGAAGATGTTCAACCATGACCATTAGGGAAATATAAATCAAAATCACAATGAGAGAGCACTTCACACTAGGGTGGCTATTAATTAAAAAACAGAAGATAACAAGCGTTGGTGAGGATGCAAAGAAATTGAACTGTTGTGCATTGTTGGTGGGAATTAAAATGGTGGAGCCACTATGGAAAAAAGGCTAGTGGTTCCTCAAAAATTAAACATAAAATTACCATATGACCAAGCAATTCCACTTCTAGGGATATATCCTAAAGAACTGAAAGCAGGACTTAAACAGATATTTGTACACCAGATTTCATAGTAGCATTAATCACAATAGGCAAAAGGTAGAACCAACCCAAGTATCCATTCACAGATGAATGGATAAACAAAATGTGATATATGCATACAGTGAAATAAAATACAGCCATAAAAAGGAATGAAGTTCTGATATATGCTACAACACGGATGAACCTTGAAAACATTATGTTAAGTGAAATAAGCCAACACAAAAGACCAAAGACTGTATGATTTCACTTGTATTCACAGAGACAGAATATAAATTAGAGTTTACCAGGAGCTGGGGAATTGGGAGTTATTGCTTAATGGGTACAGTGTTTCTGTTTTGGGTGATGAAAAGTTTTAGTAACAGAAGTTGGTAATGGTAGCACAATATCGTAAAGGTAATTAATGCCACTAAAATGCACACATTAAAATGGTAAAAATGGCAAGTTTTATATTAAAAATATGTTACCACAAAAAAAGTTGGAGGGAAGAACAAGTGTATTATTTTTATATTTTAAAACAGTCTAATATTTTTGCATATATATGGAAGAACAATGATACTATTTTTGTTTTATTTAGTTTTTCTAGCAAATCAATTTTATTGATACATATTAATAAACCATAAATCTATCCAAAATGTACAATCAATGGTATCTTACATAATCACATGGCTGGGAATTTATCAGTTCAATCATATTTAGAGCATTTTCATTATTCCAATAATAATAAAAATAATAAACAAAAAACAAAAACTCATCATCTCTCAGTCTCTCTAAGCTTCCCCTGCCATATATAGCTGCTATTCTGTTTCTGTCTCTCTAGTTTATTTGTATTTATATTTTGTAAAAACAGTCATACATGCAATAACACTCATATTCGTATTTTACGATATTTCACTATGTTACACAGTCTGATGTTACATTTTTTAGCTTTCCTTCTAGTAATATACATGACTTTAGATTTACCCTCTCAATCACTGTCATACCCATATAATAGCACTGCTGGTTACAAACACTATGATGTGCTTTCACTATTTCTATTCATTTCCAAAGATTTAAAAACAACCTTTCTACCAATTCTGCACAGATTAATCCTCAGCTTTCCATTCTATACCCTCATTTTATTTTCTGGTGACCTATATTCTAATTTATTAACTCCACGAGTTCACACAATACATTTGGTTCGTAGTAATGCAATTATACAGTATCTATCCTTTTGTGTCTGCCTTGCTTCACTCAACCTAATGTCCTCCAGGTTCACCCATGTCATCATATGCTTCATGACTTCATTTCTTCTTACAGCTGCATAATATTCCATCGTGTGTTTATACCACAATTTGTTGATCCATTTATTGGTTGGTGGATACCTGGGTTGGTTTCCAACTTCTGGCAGTTGCAAATAACACCACTACGAACATCAGTGTGCAGATGTCTGTTGGTGTCAACTGCTCTCAGTTCCTCAGGTATATACCTAGTAATGGTATTGTCGGGTCACATGGCAAGACTATATTCAGATTCCTGAGGAAATACCAGTCTTCCACAGTGGCTGTACCATTCTACATTTCTACCAACAGTGAATAAGTGTTCCTATCTCTCCGCATCCTCTCCAACATTTACAGTTTTCTGGAGTTTTAAGAGTGGCCAGTCTAATAGGTGAAATGATATCTCACTGTAGTTTTGAGTTGCATTTCCCTAATAGCTTGTGATGTTGAACATTTTTTCATGTTTTTTTTTTTTTGCAATTTATATTTCTTCTTTGGACAATTGTCTTTTCAAGTCTTTTGCCAATTTTTAATTGGGTAGTTTGTCTTTTTATTGTTATATTGTATGATCATATGTAAAGATCTCTTTACATATCATAAATATAAAACCCTTATCAGATAAGTAATTGCCAAATATTTTCTCCCATTCAGTTGGCTGCCTTTTCACCCTTCTTACAAAGTTCTCTGAGGTGCAAAAGTGTTTGAGGAGGTCTCATTTATCTATTTTTTCTTTTGTTGCTCGTCCTTTGGGTGTAAGGTTTAAGAAACTATCACCTACCACAAAATCTTGGAAGATGTTTTCCTATATTTTCTTCTAGGAGTTTTATGGTTTTCACTTTTATATTTAAGTCCTTGGTCCATTTTGAGTCAATTTTGTATAAGAGGTGAGATAGGGGTGCTTTTTCTTTCTTTTGGATATAGCTATCCAGTTCTCTCAGCACCATTTGTTGAATACACTGTTCTGGCTGAGCTGGGAGGGCTTTACAGCCTTGTGAAAAATCACTTGACTGTAGATGTGAAGGTCTATTTCTGAGTTCTTGATTTGGTTCCATTGGTTAATCTGCCTGTCTTTATGCCAGTACCATGCTGTTTTTATCACTGCAGCTAAGTAATATGCTTGAAAGTCACGAAATGAAAGTCCTCCAACTTCGTTCTTTTTTAAGACATTTTTGGCTATTCAGGGCCCATTACCTTCCAAACAAACTTGATAACTGCCTTTTCCATTTCTGCAAAAAAATGCTGTTGGGATTTTTATTGGGATTGAGTTGAATCTGTAAATCAGTTTGGGTGGAATTGATATCTTAACGATATTTAGTCTTCCAATCCATAAACACGGAATGTTCTTCCATTCATTTAAGACTTCTTTGGTTTCTTTTAGTAATGTTTTGTAGTTTTCTGAATACAGGTCCTTTATGTTTTTGGTTAAGTTTATTCCTAAATATTTTATTCTTTTAGTCACTATTATAAAATGAATTTTTTTTTTCTGATTTCCTCCTCAGGTTGCACATCAGTAGTGTTTAGAAACTATTGATTTTTGTGTATTAATCTTGTATCTCACCACTTTGCTGAACTCATCAATTAGTTCTACTAGCTTTGTTGTGGATATTTCAGGATTTTCTAGACATAGGATCATATCAGCAAGTAGTGAGTTTTACTTCTTCCTTTCCCATTTGAGTGCCTTTTATTTCTTTACCTAGCATAATTGTTCTAGCTAGAACATCTAGCACAATATTGAATACCTGTGGTGACAGTGGGCATCCTTGTCTTGTTCCTGATCTCAGCGCAAAAGCTTTCAGTCTTTCACCATTGAGTACAATGCTGGCTATAGGTTTTTCATATATGTACTTTACCACATTGAGAAAGCTTCCTTCTATTTCTATCTTTTGATGTGTTTTTATCCAGAAAGGGTGCTGCATTTTTTCAATCGCCTTTTCCGCATCAATAGAGAGGATCATGTGATTTTTCTTCTTTAATTTATCAATGTGGTTTATTTCTCTAAATGATTTTGTGTTGACCCACCCTTACATATCTGGAATAAAACCCACTTGATCACGGTGTGTACAATTCTTTTAATGTGCTTTTGGATTCAGTTTTCAAGTATTTTGTTCAGGATTTTTGCATCTATATTCATTAGGGATATTTATCTGCAATTTTCTTTTTTCATAGTATCTTTATCTGGTTTTTGTATTAGGGTAATGTTGGCTTCATTGAATGAGTTTGATAGCATTCTTTCCTGTTGAATTTTTTGGAAGAGCTTGAGCAAGATTAGTATTAGATCATTTTGAATGATTGGTAGAATTCACCTGTGAAGCCATCTGGTCCTGGGCTTTTCATCTTTGGGAGGTTTTGATGACTGTTTCAATCTCTTCACTTGTGATTGGTTTGTTGAGGTCATCTATTTCTTCTAGGATCAGTATAGGTGGTTCGTGTTTTTCTAGGAATTTGTCCATCTTGTCTACATTGTCTAATTTTTTAGCATACAGTTGTTCATATTTTTTATATTTATATAATGTATTATATCTTAGTACATAATTTATTTTGTATATTATTAATATACTAAATAATACACCATCAGTATTATGGACAGTCAAATACAGAAGGAATTTCAGTAATGGAGACCCAGAAAGGGTGGCCCAGGGAAATGAAATCATATTACACATGAACACACAAGTTAATACTGAAGTCAGAGCTGCATCCACTGGGCACTTTTCACCCAGAAACCACGCCCATACCTCACATATTCTCACCTCCAAGCTTTTGCTCGCTTTTACTTCTCCTTGCTTGGAATGCTCTCCCTTTTGTTTTCCCTGTCAAAATCTCAGACTGGTTTAAGTCCCACTTCTTCCAGGAAGAATTCCCAGGCCTTTTCTCCTTCTGTGAATTCCCATAGCACTAAGACAGTCACAAACCATGTAGTCATTTTCTACCTTGTATGATTCCTTGCTGTTTTAAAGATCTACCATCTTACTTAACATGTAAGCTCCTTAAGGATCAAAATCATGGCTTCTAATTATGATCATTATATTTCTGATCTCAAATAGACCCAGCACATTGTTAACTTAGTTCACGAACACCCTAGAAAATATTAGGAAGTGACTTTAGAGACCGTGTAATTTTTCTGATGAAAGAGGATATGGGAAGTAAATTGACTTGTCCTGTGTCATAGAGCACATGGTGGTAGGGCTCATTTTACCTGATCAAGTTTTCCTTCATACCACCTGATCCCTACCGACTGATTTTGCCAGAAACAACTACTAATTGAAAAAAACAGTTTATCATAGATCAAAGCTGGCATATAAGACCAAGAAAGACCAGGCTGAATTGGGAGACCAGAGAAGTAGGAAGGAAAGAGAAATGTAACTGGCAAGATGTGGCCTAGGTTCTGGGACTAACCTCCAGTAGGTAAAAGAGATCCTGAGAAAGGAATGTAGGCTGTAAAAAAAACATAGTCATGAGAAATGGCTGGGAAGGAAAAATGTCCCAAGGCTACCTGGCACTTATACAACCCCTTCCTGCAAGTAAAAATCATCTCTCTTACATTTGCTTAGCCTTTCCCTTCCCATAGCTCTTCCATAGTCACTGTGTTACTGGCTCCTTACAACAACCCTGGCAATCAAATAGCATGGCTTATTCCCATTTTATAACTGAGAAGACTGAGGTCAGGAAATTAAAAGAAATGTGTTGGTAGGAAAAATCTTGGACTAGGGCAGAGGACAATGAGGTGCTAAAATGCAATTGCATAAAAAGTAATGACAAATCAATGGTTTTGGACATACAATGTAAAAACACATAATCTGAAACAAGTAGGAAAAAAAAAGAGTAGGAGGACAGAGGGGTAGAGGAACAGTGTATGTATATGCTACTGAAGCTAAGTTGGTATCAAATAAAAAAGGATTATTATATATTTAGGATGTTAAATTTTAACCCCATGGTAACCACAAAGAAAATAAGTGAACAATATATCCGGAAAGAAATGAGAAAGGAAACAAAATAGTACAATAAAAAAAATCAAATGAATATAAAGAGGCAGTAATGGGAGAATTGAAGGTCAATAAATGTATAAGATTTGCAAAGACTAAATAAATGGCGGAAGAAAGTCCTGCATTATCAGTAACTATTTTTAATGTAAATGGGTTAAATTCTCAAGTCAAAGGGCAGAGATTAGCCAGAAATTGTTTATAAGAGACACCTTAAATTCAAAAGGATGGGGAAAACTATACCATGCAAATAAGTAACTAAAAGAAAGGGTAGCTATACTAATAGGAGATAAAATAGACATGTCTACAACATTTATTGAAGGAGACTTTTAATGGACTTTCAATAATGGATAGAACATATGGACAGAAGATCAAAAAAGAAATAGAAGAATTGAACAACACTCTAAATCAACAAGGCCTAATAGACGTATATGGAACAGCTGCAGACTACACATTCTTCTCTAGTGCATATGGTTCATTCTCCAATAGGCCATATGTTAGTCTCAATAAATTCAACAATGGTGAAATCATACCATATCTTCTCTGACCACAATAGAATGAAGCTAGAAAAGAATAAAAAAGGGAGTAATGGAAAATTATCAAATATCTGGAAATTAAACAACATATTCTTAACCAATGAGTCAAAAAAGACATCACAAGGGAAATCAAGAAATATCTTGTTGCAAATGAAATATGAAAACACAATATACCACGCTTATGGAATGCAGTGAAGGCAGTGCTGATAGCAAAGTTTATAGCTCTAAATGCTTACATTACAAACGAAGAAATATTTCAACTCAGAGACCGAACTAGAAGATCTAGAAAAAGAAGAGTAAAATAAACCCAAAATGAGCAGAAGGAAAGAAATAATAAAGATTAGAGAGGAGATCAATGAAATAGAGAATAAAAAATAAAGAGAATCGCTAAAACCAAAAGTTTGTTCTTTGGAAAGATCAATAAAACCGACAAAGCTTTAAGCTAGATCAACATAGAAAAAAAGTGAAGACAGAAGTAACTAAAATCAGAAATGGAAAAGGGGACATTACTACCAACCCCATAGAAATAAAAAGGACTATAAGAGGATACTATGAACAACTGTATGCCAACAAATTAGATAATCCACATTATCACTGGACAAATTCCTAGAAACACACTACCTACTTACACTGACTCAAGAAGAAATATAAGATCTCAACAAACCAATAACTAGCAAAGAGACTGACTCAGTAATCAAAAACCTCCCAAGAAGTCCATGACCAGCTGGCCTCACAGAGGAATTTTACCAAACATTCCAAAAAAAAAGGAAGGAACACAGTCAAATTCACTCATTTTCTAAAGAAATATTTTTATTTTATGTATTTATGGCCCCCTTGCTGCTTGTGCTCACTGTGTCCATTTTGCTTTGCGTTTTTCTGTGTCTGATTGTCTCCCTTTGTTGCGTCCTCTTGCTGCGCCAGCTCACCATGTTGCACGGGCCATCAGCTTACCCTGCCGCACGGGCCAGCTTGTCTTCACCAGGAGGCCCCAGGAATCAAACCTGGGGCCTCCCATATGGTAAACGGGAGCCCAACCAATTGAGCCACAGCCACTTCCCCATTCTAATTCATTCTATGACGCCAACGTTACCCTTACACCTAAGGCAAATAAAGACACCACAGAAAAGAAAATTACCATCTAATATCTCTGATGAAGACAGATGCAGATATACTCAACAAAATACTAGCAAACCAAATCCAACAGCACACTAAAAGAATTATACACTATGACCAACTGGGATTTATCCCAAGCATGTAATGATGGTTCAACATAAGAAAATCAATGAAAAAAGGAAAAACACTATATGATAATCTCAATTGACACAGAAAGGGCATTTGACAAAATTCAGCATGCTTCTTGATTAAAACACTTAGAAAACTAGGAATAGAAGGAAGTTTTCTCAACATGATAAAGGGCAATATGAAAATCTCACAGCTGACATCATACTTAATAGTGAAAGACTGAAAGCTTTCCCTCTAAGATCCGGCCAAGGAAAGAATACTCACTGTTATTCAACATTGTACTGGACGTTCTTGCCTACGCAATTAGGCAAGAAAAAGAAATAAAAGGCATTCAAATTGGAAAGGAAGTAGTAAAACTTTCCCTATTTGCAGATGACATGATCCTACATACATAAAATCCTGATGAATCCACAACAAAGCTAATAAATGAATCCAGCAAAATGGTGAGATCCAAGACCAACACTCAAAAATCAATAGTGCTTCTAGACTCTAATAATGAACAATGTGAAAAAGAAATCAAGGAGAGTGGATGTGGCTCAAGCAATTGAGAGCCTCCCTCCCACACGGAAGGTTCGGGTTCGGTTCCAGATGACTCCTGAGACAACAAAAACAAACAACAAGCAAAACAAACAAACAGAAACCAACTCAGGGAATTTGATGTGGCTCATTGGTTAAGTGCCAGCTTCCCACACATGAGGTCCTGGGTTCAAAGCCCGGTCCCCTGGTACCTCAAAACAAACAAACAATAACAACAAAAATAAACAGAAATCAAGCAAAAAATTCCATTCACAATAGCAACTAAAAGAATCAAATATCTAGGAATAAATCTAATCAAGAATGTAAAGCAATTATACATAGAAAACTGCAAAATATTGCTAAAAGAAATCAAAGAAGACCTAAATAAATGGAAGGGCATTCTGTATTCACAGACTGGAAAACTAAATATTGTTAAGATGTCAATTCTACCCATAGCAATCTACAGATTCAACCCAATCCCAATCAAAATTCCAAGAGTCTTCTTTGCAGAAATGGAAAAACCAATCATCCAATTTATATGGAAGGGTAAGGGGCCCTGTAGCAGCCTGGCATTGTATATGAATTCTAAAAATAGTTATTGGACTATGTTTGTAAACTGGTCTGTCAGAGGTATCACTTTTAATTAACTAAATTATGATTAGGACTTTCATTGCGCTACATCAGTAGGGCCAAGGGGCAGGGACTCACAGAGAAAGGACATGGCAAAGGACAGAGTTGGGAGTTTTGAGCTGGAGCCCAGGAAGTGAACACACAGGAGAAGAACACAGAGAAATAGAGACTGCTCCTTAGGCAGAAGCCCTGGGGAGAGAGACAGAGCCATTTGCCTGATAGTCTACAGCTGGCCTTGTGGAGAGAACACAGCTGCTGAGCCTGGAGAGAAATGGAACCCCAGGAAGAGAGGAACCCAAGAAGCCTGAACTCTTGGCAGATGTTGGCAGCCATCTTGCTCCAATACATGGCAATAGACTTTGGTGAAGGAAGTAACTTATGCTTTATGCCCTGGTAACTGTAAGTTTCTACCCCAAATAAATACCCTTTATAAAAGCCAATGGATTTCTAGTATTTTGCATCAGCATCCCTTTGGCTGACTAATACAGGCCCCAAACAGCCAAAGCCATCTTGAAAAGGAAGACTTCTTAATCTTAAAACTTATTATAAAGCCATACTTATCAAAAGATCATGGCAGTGGAACAAGGACATACCTAGAGACCAGTGGAATGAAATTCAGAGTTCAAAAGTCAATCCTCAAGTCAATCCTGATTTTCATTTTTTGTTTTTTCACTTATTCATTTGATCAACTGATTTTTGACAAGGGTGCCAACTCCACTCAGTGGGGAAACAGTCTCTTCAACAAATGATTCTGGGAAAACTAGATGTCCAAAATAATTAAGGTGGACTCCTGCTACATACCATATACAAAAATCAACTCAAAATTGATCAAAGACTTAAAATATAAGAATAAGAACTATAAAATTCCTAGAAGAAAATTTAGGGAAGCAACTTCAGGACCCTGTGTTAGGCTATTAGACCTTATACCCAAAGCACAAGCAACAAAAACAACAATAAAAAATAGATAAATGGGAACTCATCAAAATGAACAGCTTTTGTGTATCAAAGGACTTTATTATGAAAGTAAAAAGACAACCTACGCAATGGAAAAACATTTAGAAACCACGTATGTTCATAGCAGCATTATTTACAATTGCCAAAAGATGGAAGTAACTAAAATGCCTCCCATGTGGTATGCCGGTGCCCTATCCACTGGGCTATCGAGCCGGCCCCCTCTGTATTTTTTAATGAAAATTTTATTTTTTAAATTTATTCTATTCTTTTTTTTTTTTTTTAAGGTATTTTTTTATGAGGCACCGGGAACCAAACCTGGGACCTCCCATGTGGGAAGCAAACACTCAACTGCTTCAGCCACATCTGCTCCCAGGGAATTCTGTATTTTATGCATGATTTTTGTAAACCTAAACTTCTCTAATAAAAAATACAAATTTTTAAAAATCACAATTTATATATACAATCATGTACACAGAAAATTAAAATGGGAGAAAAATATTTATGATCTTAGAGTAGGTAAAGATTTTATAAATAGGACAGAAAGCATTGGAAAGGAAATAATTGTAAATTTTTTACCATATTATAACTATTAAAGATACCATATCACACATCTAGTAAAGATACCATTAAGAGACTATGAGAGGATATTTGTAACATGTATAACTGACAAAGGACTTATATCTAGAAAAGAATACCTACAAATCAATAAGAAAAAAATTTTAATAGGCAAAAGACTTGAACAGGCATTTCACAAAAAAAGATATTCAAATGGCCAGTTATCACATGAAAAGTCACCAGATACTTCACAGCACACAACAGAATGTTTAGAATTAAAATGCAGGGCCCGGCTAGATAGCTCAGTGGATAAAGAGCTCACTGGTGTACCACATGGGAGGCCCCGGGTTCGGTTCCCGGGGACCTCTCCGAGCGGGCAGACGGCCTTGAGAAAGGCAAGCCGCCGTGGGCAGGGCAGAGCCGCCGTGGGCAAGGCAAAAAGCCGCCACGGGCAGGGCTGAGCCCCCACGGGCATGGCAAGGTCACCCGTGAAAAGCGGAGCTGCTGCCCGCGAACTGCGGAAGCCGGCAGCCCGCAAAAACATGGAGGACTGCTGCCCGCAAAACATGGAGCGGAGCCCCCCACCCCCCCGTGGAAACGGAATGGAGCCACCCTGGAACGGAACGAGCCACCGCCGTGGAGGGCCGACTCGGCGCGTCCCCGCGGGGACGGGGGGAGACAAGAAGCAGACATAGAAAAACACAGAAGAATGGACACACAGCAAGAGCAAGCAGAAAGGGGGGGGGATATGTAATAAATAATAAATAAATCTTAAAAAAAAAAAATGCATCTCAATGACCCAGCAATTTCACCATGTACATATACTCAACAGAAATTTGAACACATACATCAAGATATAACAAGAATGATCATAAAATATATCGTTCATAATAGTTTATTACTGAAATCAACCTGTTTATCAAAAATATAATGGAAAATACTCCTAAGAGAATATCATATAGGAGTGAAATTTAGCTGTAGATGTATATAAAAACACAGATGAATCTTAGGAAAAAAGTTAATTAAAAGAAGGCAAACAACTGTGGAGGACTGTTTGGCAGTTCCTAAAGAAGTTGAATATAGACTTGCCACATGACCCGGCAATATGACTACTGGAGACTACTGAGAGCAATGGCACAGACAGACATCTGCACACCAATGTTCACAGCAACATTATTCACCATTGCCGAAAGTTGGCAACAACCCAGGTGTCCATCAACAGACGAATGGATAAATAAACTGTGGTCTATTCACATGATGGAATATTATGCAGCTGTAAGAAGAAATGACGTCGTAAAGCATATGACAACATAGATGAACCTGGAGGGCATTAAGTTGAGTGAAGCAAGCCAGACACAAAAGGAAAAATACTGTATGATTGCATTACTATGAACCAAATTATTGTGTAACATATTGTTTAAAAAAAAATATGTATCCAGTACATTTAATTGAGAAATGTATATATTTATTCATCTGTGTTTACTTTTTAGTTTTTAATTGTTTATATTTTCAATTATTAAATGTATAAAGTAAAGTTTAAAAAAAACAGAGGGCAAAAAAAGAATATGTACTCTAGTATCCTGTTCACATCGAGTTAAAAAATGGGTAAAACTCTTTTATGATGGTCACCTCCAGGAAAGAGAAAGACATCAGTGCCTAGAAGGCAAAATTGTAGGGAGCTTCTGGGAGCCTGGTAATGTCCTATTTCCTGGCCAGGGTAGTAGTCACACAGGTGAAATCACTGTAATAATTAATTGAGCTGTATACTTCTGAATTTGCATTTTTCTATATAAAAATTTAAAAATTCCATGTAGGAACGTACAAAAATTATTGTTCATGAGCTATAGATGATGTTCCAGACATTTAGTCCAACCCCTTCATTTTATGGATAAGAAGTTGAAGCCTACAGAAGTTCGGTGAGTTATCCAAGGTCATGCAGCAAGTAAATGGGAACGCTGTAATAGGATCCAAACCCCCAGCAGAATATTTTAAAGTATTACTCGCTTAGAAAATCTTGGCATAGATTGACAACAACAATGTAAGTGAATGAGGAAAACAGAGAAAGAGAAGGAAGAAGGGAAAGGAAAGGAAAAAGGGAGGTTAGAGTGAGAAAAAGAAATAAAGAGTATCCGAGGTTTGTTGTTTTAAGAGGCTGAGCTACCTTCTTGGCCTCAGTTTCAAATATTTTATATGTTCCAGCAGTCCAGGCCCATATCCAAGGCTTAGAATCCCACTTGTGATATTACAAAGAACTCCTAAGAACTTCTTGAGAAACCTGGCCTTGGGTCTGCTTGGTCTCAGTTCACAAAATTATTTACTCTGACCTTCCCATTAACCCTGTCTAAACCAACAGGAATCTGAGAGCCTTTGTAGGGGAAGAAAGGGATTTTATTTTATATATTTTCTTTTTTCATTGTGGTAACATATATACAGCACAAAATTTTCTGTTTTAACCAATTTTGTACGTAAAAGCCAACGACAGTATCAATGTTGGGCTACCTTCGCCAACTTCCATTATCAAAACTCTTTCATCACTCCAAACAGAAATTCTGTACCCATTAAACAATAGCTCCCCATTTTCTCCAAAACCCAGTACCTGATAACATGTAATCTTTCAATCTTCATGTACCTGCTTATTCTACGTATTTCATTTAAGTGAAATCATACAAATCTTGTCTTCCTTTTGTATCTGGCTTATTCTACTTAACATGATGTCTACAAGGTTCATCCATGCTGAAAATAAGAACTTCATTCCTTTTTAACAGTTGAATAATGTTCCAATGTATGTATATACCATACATTGTGTTTATCTATTCATATGTTAATGAACACATGGATTTCCTCACCTTTTAGGCTTTTGTAAATAATGCTGCTAAAACAGTAGTGTACAAATATCTGTTTGAGTCCCTGTTTTCAATTCTTTTGGTCATATACCTAAAGGGGAATTTGTGAGTCATACAGTAATTCTATGTATAACTTGTTGAGGAACTGTCAAACTCTTTCCCACAGCAGCTGCACTATTTTACATTTCTACCAGCAACGTACAAGTGTTCCTATTTCTCCATATCCTCAACAACCCTTGTTATTTTCTGTTTTTAAATATTAACCATCATAGTGGATGTGAAGTGGTATCTCACTGTGGCTTTTGATTTGCATTTCCCTAATGACTAATGATGTTGATCATCTTTACATGTGTTTATTAGCCATTTGTATATCTTCTTTGGAAAAATGTCTCTTCCCCCTTGCCCATTTTTTAATATAATTTTATTGAAGTAAACCATTCATACATGAATATACATAAACAATAAATGTATAATAAAAGTTGTGAACTTACAAAACAAACATGCATATCATCATACAGGTCTCCCATACATCACCCCAACACCAACATCTTGCATTGTTGTAAAACATTTGTTACAAACTATGAAAGACCATTGTTAAAATATTACCACTAACTACAGCCCATATCTTTCTGTATTTTCCCCCAACTCACCCAATTATTAACACACTATATTAGTATTATATACCTGTTTTGGATCATGAGAGAATGTTCTCCTATTAACCACAGTCCCTCTTCTACCACTGTATACCCTGTGTTATAAAGTCCCATACTTTGTACAATCCATTCAAAGTGCACATTCAGTGGCTCTCATTTTCATCACGAAGTGTGCTGTCGTCACCTCAATTTTAGAATGTTTTCATTACTCCAAAAGGAAAAATCCCGTATCCTTTCTTACCCCCCTATTGTTGTCCCTTAGAATCGAAAATATTACAATATTACTGTTAACTATTGCCCATAAGTTACATTAGTTGTAATTGTAATCTGTATCACCATATTCCTAACACTTTGTAAAAGATTGTAGTTAATACTTAGATTAACTACAGTCTTCATCTACTACCAAAACCACTGTTATATATTCCCCAGATTATTCTCTAGCTTCCTTTCAATTGACATTTATATCCACAAACTACCCCTTTCAGCTATAATCACATTTATAAGTCATCAGCGTTAGTTATACTCATTATAATCTGTTACCATCAACTCTATTCATTTCCACTTTTATAATAAACCTTACTAAAACTTCTACAAACACTGAGTGTTAGCTCCATTCTCAACCCACATTCTATCTTCTAGTAACCTATAATCTAGAGTTTACCTCCATGAGTTTACTCACTATTTAGTTCATATTAGTGAGACCATACAATATTTGTCCTTTTGTGTCTGGCTTATTTCGCTCAACATAATATCCTCAAGGTTGATCCATGTTGTCATATGCATCCCGATTTCATTTCTCCTTAACAGTTGAATAGTATTTCATTGTATGTATATACCACATTTTGTTTATCCATTCATCAGCTGATGAGCACTTGAGCTGGTTTTATATTTTAGCAATTGTGAATAATGCTGCTGTGAACATCAGTGTTCAAATGTCCGTTCATATCCTTGCTTTCAGTTCTTCTGAATATATTCCTAGTAACGATTGTTAGACCATATGGCAGTTCTATATTCAACTTCATGAGGTACTGCCAAACTGTCCTCCAGAGAGGCTGCACCATTCTACCTTCCCACCACAGTGAAGGAGTGTTCCTATTTCTCCACATCCTCTCCAGCACTTGTAGTTTTCTGGATTTTGTTTTATTTTGTTTTGTTTTTTAATAATGGCCATTCTGTAAGGTGTGAAATTGCAAATCCTAGATAAGGCTTCTTTTTGTATGCTCTTTACTACCTTCGAAAATTTCTTCAGAAATAAGTGCAGCTATGTGAACTCCTCAGGAAAACATTTGTAACCTGACAGGACATGTTTACTGTGCTGTTTATATATGATTGTTATTACATGCTTGTTTTTTAAAATTTATAGGTCAATATTAAATGTATAATAAGCAGTATCCTACAAACATAAGTGTTTGGATTTAAAGCCAAGACAAAAAGGTCATTTCAAAGCAATTTGCACTTGCAGATTTTTTTTCTGCTTTAATTTTTCTTTTGAATTGAAACTTGATCATGCATACTTCCCTTTTCATTTGAAAATTCCCTCATTTACCCAGAGTGTGGTGAGGTGTTTTTAAACATGCCCGTTTATCAATGGCTTTCTTCAAGAAAATAGCACTTTATGCCAGAGTGAAGAACAGCTTATAGGGAAGAAAACAAGCAGCTTTCCCTTTAAAAAAAGTATTATGGCACTGAACTTATTATTTTCACTCTGATGTGTGCATGTACTAAATGGTAATGGGAGTTTATATGCATTAACTGAGGATACCAAATGCTGAGCCTTCCCTTAGACCTATCTGGTAGCTAAAGATACTTTTTTGTAAATTTACAATATACTGTGAAACAAAATTGCTCAAGTTTGTTGAGGCTTGACTATAGATTGGTTATAGATTCAGGAAACAAAACAAGGGAAATTAGCTGTAAATCACAGTGACCTTGCTTATTTCTCTCCTGAAACACACTTCATGGTACTTAAATGTCCTTTGTCAGAGATATGAATCATATTTTCTCTGGGATTGAATTGAAAGGAAAATTATGACTAACATGATCTTTACTTTTCTTTTTGAGTTGTCTTCTTTATTTAAGATGAGGATATACATAATTATAAAACCAGAAGCAGGAGTTTAAAATATAATCTGTTAAATACATTTCAGTTTTTCCCTGAAATATTGTAAAAAGACATTTTATTAATCATCTCTAAAGTTTCATATACTAGTTTTATAAAGCAGCATGCTCTAGTTGATTATTTGTTTGCATCATTTTCAAGAATGATATGTGGTCACTTTAGTTCAAAACATAATAACCTTTGTCTTCATTGAGATTGACATAGTATACAAGAGGCCTCTGTAGTTTTAGAGAATAAATTTTGATTGTTTCTTGGAATAAAAAAAAAATCAATTGGCCATACATGTGTGGGTTTATTTCTGAACTCTCAACTCTACCATTGGTCTATTTGTGTATACTTATGGAGACAGGGATTTTAGCCCAGGACCATTCTTTAATACCATTTTACAGAAGTGCTGTTAGAGTAGTTAATTTGTAAATCATATAACACTCTGAAGTTTCAATCACAGAATCCAATGGAAAATCATGGCTGCAAAGTATAATACAGTAATGGACACCAAAATTACCACCTACTCTTAAAAAGGCTACTTAGTGGGACAGCGGATATAGCTCATGCAGTTGAGGGCCTGTCTCCCACATGGGAGGTCCCGGGTTTGGTTCCCAGTGCCTCCTAAAAACAAACAAACAAGCAAGCAAACAAATGAAAAAGCCAGTTCAAGGGAGCCGATGTGGCTCAGTGGTTGAGCACTAGCCTCACACATACAAGGTCCTGGGTTCTATCCTTGGTCCTGCTACCAAAAAACCTAAACATAAAAATAAGAATAAAAAAAGGCTACTCAGTTTACATGTCACTTTTCATATCTCTAGTCTTTTGTTATAATCTTTTCAACAACTCTATGAGATAAATATTATTATGTACTTATAGGTAAGATAACTGAGACTAAGAAAGGTAAAATAACTTGCCAAAGGTCACAAAGTCAAGAATGAACAGGGGTGGTAGCCTCAAGGGCTCAAACTTCAACATACGCACGTCTATATGCACTGTACCTTCCTCATATTGCAGAATACGCAATATGCTAGTGAGTGACCGAATGAATGCCAATTAAGGCAAATTTGCTTTAAAGCAATTTAAAAGAACCAGCTAAATCAGCTTTAATAAAAATCACTGGTCTGAACTTGTCTAGGCTGGGAGACTTCAAACACTTTGAGGTGTCCGCGGGCTTAGACAAATGAAAGAATACAATCCAGATGTCTAGGAATATTGGTTCAAATTCAGTCTCCATGCTCTGCAACTATGCAACCATGTGGCCTTGCCAAGTCACTGTCTTTCTGAGCCCAAGAGTATCAGTTTTATACAGTAGATAGGCCTTGGAATCTGAAAGACAGAGCTCTAATCCCAGTCTTGCCATTTCCTAAATTAGATGACTTTGAGGCAGTTACATAATCAATGTGAACCTCTGTTAACTGTCTATAAACTGAAATAATAATCAACCTCAAAGGACTGATGTATTTCACAAACACATGAAAGCTCCTAATAATGTTTGTGGCACCTAATAGGCATTTGATAAATAGCAGTTGGATTACTGTTGTTATTTTTATTACTATTTTGAGGATCATCTAAGGTAAAGGAAATAAACGTGCTTTGTAAACTAGAGATTTTCCCAACCCACTTGTTAAGATAGGGAAACTGGCTGAGGAGAGAGAAAGAGGAAAGAATCACCCTGATTTCATGTTACTCCAGATCTTACTTGAGGAAATAAGGTAGAAAAAGAAGCTTGCAATGCAAACCCATGCCAACTTCATCTTTATTTTCGGCCTACTCCATTTTGGACTTCTCAGAGCATGGGAAATGAGGCTGACACTGCAAAAGCCCATATCTCAGTATAGCCTTCAAAGTTTGAACACAAATCTCTGGCCTTATTTAATTTTTAAAAAATTTTATTTTTAAGCAGCACCTCTCATTGGTTTAGCTAAGCTAAAAGCAATAAAAGTTCCAAACTCAAGAGAGATAAACACTGACATAGTCCAGTTTTTAAAATTAACTTTGCTAATCTCTTCCCAAGCTGGGAGAATTCTACTTTGGGTTGTGAAAATGCAGTCAGGGAAAAAAAAAAAAAAAAAAAGATTCCAAACTAAATACTGCAGGACTTCTCAGAATAAACCAAAGGCTCCAGATCCTAACCACAGGAACCAGGCTTTCCCACATGGAATTCTGCAACTCAGCACCATCTACTACAGGCCCTCAATTATAGCTTATCATTCCAATTATATATGCATCTCCCAGGCACAAACTAAAGCTACTCTTGAGATCAGCATTAGGCAGTGTCCACAGACATTCTACACACTGCTACCTCAAACTTCAATGACCACTGCAGCCCACAGAGAACTCTCCTCTCTCTTTCTCCTTAGAATCCCTCTGTAAATTCTGACTCCAAAAGCCTGGGCCCAGGCATTTGTATTTTTTAAAAGCAACACAAGTAAGTCAGATGTTTAACAAGGGTTGAGAACAACTAATAGAGATGGTCTGGTAAGATGGAACAGATACTTTAGAAAGACTTGGTCCCACACTCATCCCTGCCACTTTCCAGGTATCAGATTTGAGCAATTTACTTTTCCCTAAGCCTCAAATGAAAATGGGTTGTTGTGGGCAAATAAAACAATAAAGGAGGTTTCCATTAAATAGTAAAAACAAACTCAGATTTGCATAACACTTTACAGTTTAGCAAGGGCTTTTAGATCAATTATGTAAAATGACAAAAGCCTAGTAATAAAACAGACTGGATGGGAATTATGACAGTTCCCACTTTACAGATGAAGATATTGGTAAAAAGAAGATGGGTGGGGGGCAGAATCACAGATTTAGTAAATGTCAGAGGCAGGACTCGATCTACAGTCTCTAATGCTGGTTCTAGACCACTTATTTCTCTATGCTGCTAGTATAAATTCTCAAATATGATATTAAGGACATACTGCCTCAATGACTGTCCAACACTGTTGTATATTCTGCCAGGACTAAGTTGAGCCCAAAGTAAGTCAACAAATGCTCGCTGGATGAATGATAATTTCAATGACACAAGGTCAAGAACACAGACTACAAGCAAAAGGAAAAATAACTCACTTTAATTTCATTTTGGTATATGCATTAATTATAGCCATTAAGGGTCTTAAAGCAAAGGGTGAACTTATATGCTTAGGTCATATATAGAGAATCAATAACTAGGAGATGAAAGGGAAGTTATTAAATCATTTCACAAGACCTTCTTAAAACTATACTTTCTTATCTCTATGCTTCTAACCTATAAAGATGCAGCTTTGATCTTGAGGCTATAAAATTTGTTTTCAGACCCGAATTGGCCTGTGGTTACTCAGACAGTATTTCTAGAAGTACCTCTGAGTCTACAACTTCATCAATGACTAAAATACTTTATAATGGCCTAGTTTCTTTTCACCTGGATGTCCAAGACTGATCCAATTTTATCTTTACAATATCTCATTTATATAATTATAGGATTTCAAAGCTATAGGAGACAATACCTGTCTACTGATCTACTCTCTCATTTTTCAGATGAAGGTAGAGAAGTCTACAGAGCAGTCATTGACCCAAAAAAGGCAGCCAATATATAGGAAAACCAAGACAACAAT
>PVKH010005533.1:0-21984 GCA_004027955.1 Chaetophractus vellerosus | reverse complement strand
ATTGGTATTAGGGATAATGCAAATAAATATTAGCTGTAACACAGTGGCATAGATGTTACACATTGAGAACAAAAACTGAAAATCCTCTTGATTATGATAGGAGAGAGGCAAAGATCATGGCAAGAGGCTTGGACATGCTTCTAAATATTTCACATTAGGTAGGAATTATGTTCAGATAAATTTGGGAATGAAGTTATTGTGTTAGGCTTCCTGTGGAGTTGTAAATGTCATGTTCCAAATTCAGGATAATTCCACAGCTGGAAAAGAGTTTTCACAAACTGTCTACCAGCATTCTATTATTCTCTCTTTAATCTTTAATCCTTCCTTTTACAAATCTTTTAATTTAATAAAGAATAACTATTGTGCTACTGTATATATATTCTATAATTATCTCATTTATATTAATAGTGGAAAATAAGATTGAACAAAACATTTTTGTCTTTTTAATATTTTTGTTCTTAATAATTAGTATTGTGAAAAGTGCCCTTTTCTAAATGCCTTTGCTTAATTAGTTGCCAAATCTGAAAATGAAATAGGTAGATCAGTATGGAGGTAAATACTATTTTCGTAGCCATATTAATTAATGATATTATTAAGAAAACCAGAGTTAAATCTAATATGTATAATAAAATAAATTTTTGAATGGAATACATAAATTTAAAATATTGTTTTTTTCTTTATTGGTATGTATATTTTTTGGTGACTGATATTTGAAATGCATTTTTTTTTGTTTTTTTTAATCTGCAATATACCTTTGACTCCAAGTGTCTTTGCTCATTCTAGTTAGTTCTCTCAGTTCCTTTCCTAGATTTTGTTGTGGGCTCTTGATTTAAGTGTGTCTGCAGGTTCCAAGTCTAGGTAAGTCTGAAGGCTGTTGACTTTGCATATCATTAGCTTACTATGTTTTGGCAACTTCAGCAAGTAGGAGTTCTTAAAAACAATCAAGAAAACATAAATCTAACCCTTTCCACCCATTAATTAGAGTCTGAAAGGAGTGTAAAAAGAATACAAGAAGCAAATAAACTCGAAGATTTAATCCCAAAGCCTTTGGCAATGAAATAGGAGAGAGAGCTCCTTGAGATTCTTGACTTCTTTTCACCTTCAACATTCTCTTTCCTCACAATCATTCTGAAAGACATTCATAAGCAATATTCCACCATTTGTCCTTTTCATACCACTAGACTGTTAAATTTTTAAAGATCATGACCCAGACCCGATTTACTCCAGAATAAAACCAGAACAGGGGTCATTCTTGGAATCATCAGGGATCATTGTACTTTAAATTCATTCTCACTATCATGATGTCTGGCAATTCACAAGTGTTCCATATACATTTGCCACACAACCTTTTTAAAATAATGTTTTGCCTTTTTCGGGTTTGCATGCCCTTTAATATTTCTCTCTAGTAAATTTTCCTGAGACAATTAACAAATATAATTATTGGTTAACTATCATTTATTCTTAAATGACTGAGCTAGTTTCTGGAAGAAAATGGTTGCTCAAAAGTAATCAAAAATTATAATGGCATTATTCACAATTGCCAAAAGAAGGAAGCAAGCAAATCATCAATCAAATGAAGAATAAATAAGCAAAATTTGGTAGATCCACACAGAATATTATTCAGCCCTAAAAATGGAGTTCTGTTACATACAGCAACATGAATAAGCCTGGAAGAAATCAGCCAGACACAAAAGGACAAATATTGTATGATCTCACTGATAGGAAATAATCAAAATAAACAAACTCTAAGAGTCAGAATCTCAACTGTAAACCTACAACTTATTTTAGGACTTCTGACATCCCAAACTATTCAAAGAAGAAATTTGTTTTGGTTTAATACAAAAACAAACAAACAAATCACTAAGATTACTATAACTTTGAGTATTTCACTATCTAACGGAGGAGACAGAGGTATTAGATTACACATATACATTTATACATATTTAAAAATAATTATAATATGTGATAAATATAAAAGCAGTATTTATTAATTCTTCCAACAAATATTTGAGAAGTGTGAGGGTTAAGTCCATTTGTCAACCTGACCAGGTTATGATATCCAGTTTTCTGTTTAAGTAAGCACTGGTCTGATTGTTACTCTGGAAGTATTTCACGGATTTAAATCATTAATAAGTTGATGGCATCTATGGCTGATTACATCTACAACCAACTTAGGGATTGTTTTCAACAATAAGAGAAGTCTCAGCTAATCAGTAGAAGCCCTTAAAAGGAAAAGTGATGATTAAGCATTTAGAAGAGAGAATGTCCATCCTTTCTTCAGCTAGCCAGCTTCTCCTTTGGAATTCATCAAAAAACGTCATCATAGTTTCTAGTTTGTAACCTGCCCTATGGAATTTGGACTTGCCCATCCCCACAGTCACATGAGAAAATTCTTATAAAAATTTCATAATGTTATATATATATATATATCTTGTCAGTTCTGTTTTCCTAGAGAAACCTGACTAATAAAAGACCTATCAAAGATGAACATAGTTCTTGGCATTGTGGTTATCATAATGAAGAAACCTGACACAAATCTCTGTTCTCACAGACTTTACAATGTATTTGAGGAAGATAGAAATAATCATATTAAACAAGTAAATTAGTCAATATATTAAAAAGGTAAAAGTGTTAGGGAGGAAAGTTATGCAGTGTAAGAGCAATGGGAAAGTGTAATAGTTTGACAGTTTTATCTAATAATGAATTCCAAAAATATAAATTGAATCATGCTTGTAAACCAATCTGTTCATCTGGGCATGATTGGTTTATGATTAGGGTGTTAACTGGGCCAAGTCAGGAGGGCATTGAGCCCTGCCCCTCGGTGGGTGTGGTCTCAAGTATAAAGGCAAGGTAGCAGATTTGAGAAGCAGATTTTTGAGAAGCAGTTCTGATGTTGGAGAGGAGCACTCCAGGAGCAGACAAGTGAGCCGTTCACTTGATAGTCCACAGCTGGCCTTGTGGAGAGACGCAAAGCGTAGAGAACCTCATGGTCTACAGCTGAACTTGTGCAGGAAACAGAAGCTAAGCCCGGAGAGAAACACAACCCCGGCAGGAGAGGAACCCAAAGGCCTGAGCCCTTGCAGACGTCGGCAGCTGTCTTGCTCCAACACGTGGACTTTGGTGAGAGAAGAAACTTATCATTTGTGACCTGGTCACTGTAAGCTTCTACCCCAAATAAATACCCTTTATAAAGACCGACCAATTATTGGTATATTTCCAAAGGCAACCCTTTGGCTGACTAATACAGAAAGTATAGGGAAATATGATAATTTTAAATACAGTGGAAAAGTTGACCTCAACTGAAAAACAATGTTTCATGAAGATGCCTTGGTTTGCAAGCAGGTTGACTTAAAACAAAATAAATGTATTTCCTCACTGTTCTGGAAGCTAGAAGTCTGAAATGAAGGTATCAGCAGATACATACTCCTGGCTTTTGATGGGTTGTGGATGCAAAATTCCAGCTTCCAACTTCATATAACCATCTTCTCTTCTATTTCTTCACATGGTGTTCTCTCCTCCTATGTTCGTCTGTGCCTTCTTTCCTTCTTATAAGGACATGATTCATATTGAATTACAGTTCACTCTAACCTAATTTGGCCTCATCTTAACTAATAACATCTTCAAAAACCCTACATCCAACTAAGGTCATGGTCACTAGACTGGACTTGGGACTTGAACATATCTTTTTTGGGAGAACAAAATTCAACCCATAACAGTCTGCCCTCTATCCTCCTGAAAATCATATCCTTCACACATGCAAAATATTTTAATCTTATCCCAACATTCCCAAAAGTCTTAACCCATTGTAATATCATACTCAATCATCTAAACCAGGTATGGATGAGGTTTTCAGTATTAAGGATCCTGGGGCAAAATTCTTCACCTATATACTTGTGAAAATATGAGTTATCTGCTTCTAAAATGCAATGGTGGGACAGACAGTGGTTAGCCATTCCCATTCTACACGGAAGAAATTTGAAGGAAAAGTGTTCACAGGTCTCAAAAGACAATTCTGAAAACAAACAAGGAAAATTCCATTAGGTTTTATGGCCTGAGAATAACCTTCTGTGGCTCAAGACAGTAAATAAAGGGGTAGAGGCCCTGCCCTTTTCACCTGAGAAGGTCCTTTCAGCCCAGGCCTCAGCATTCCTGGTTCTGCCATTGGAATCATTCATCCTTCAGTTCATCATGCCTTTATCCCTTTCACTCCAGACTGGCAGTGTTTCAACTGGTATAAAATTCTCAAAAACCATACATCCTATGCAATATTATACTGTTCATCTTGCCCAGCCACACTCTTGGCCCTATTTCCGGAGCATGCCACCTGGAAGGCTAAGAAAATTCCACTTAATCAAATTCTGTTTCCATTTTTTTTAGTCTCTTTCCTTCACTGTCTAATAACATGTACTTCACTCCCTTCCAAGGATTCATCAGAAGATAATTTATTGTCTATATGTTTGCAAATGGCCTTTTCAAGGTAACCTAGGCTTTTCCTGTGAAGAGCCTCAAAATTCTTCTCTCCTCTAACCATTACCTGATTCCAAAGCCAGCTTCACATTTTTAGGTATTTGTTACAACAGCACTTCTTTTTCCTAGTAGCAAACTCTGTATTTAGATAAGATTCCCTAAAGAAATAGAACCAATAAGATGTATGTGTATATATCCTGTATATAGCAAGGATAAATATTAAGATATTTATTTTAAGGAATTGGTTCACGTAACTGCAGGGACTGGCAAGTCTGAATTCCATAGGGTAGTCCAAATTCCATAGGGCAAGGAAAATTCGGGTAAGAGTCATAATGAAGTCTTGAGTCCAAAAGCTGGAGGGGAGATCAGCATTCTGAAAACTAAGAAAAAGTTAAGGGTTTACTTTTGAGTCAGAATTTCTTCTTTTCTCTGGAATCCTCAGTTCTTTGCTCTTAAGGCTTCTAACTGATTAGATGATTCCCACCCCATTATCTCTTTTACTAAAATGAACTGATCATAGACATTAATCACATGCACAAAGCACCCCCCAGAGCAGCCACTAGGCCAGGTTTTGAACAAATAAAGGACACTAGAAGGACACCATAATCTAGCAATGTTGAAACTTTAAATTAACTACCACACAAGCACTTGAAGGAGGTTGAGGATGCAAACTGTAGGAATAGCACTAGAGGAAAAGGGAGTCAGTTAAACATAAGTGGGTAAGAATGTGCTTGACAGGCACAACAAACAAACAAACAAACGAAAAAAAAAACAGAATGTAAGAGGCTGAAAGAGAATAAGTGGGAAAAGAGTAGAAAAAAATTCAAAGTGGTGTAGAGAGCCTTGTAGGCCATAACCAAAATTTTGTTTTCTACTCTGAATGAAATGAGGAAGAACTGAAGCATATAGAACAAAGGAATATTGAAATGACAAATTCATTTTGAAAGTATTTTTCAGCAGAGTATAAGCAGGGCAAAATGGAAGGAAGGAGACCAATTATGAAATATTTGCTCTTGATAATCAAAGCAGGAGTTTTGGGTGGCTTGGACAAGGGTGGTTCAAAACAACTAGTGAGAAGTGATATAATTCTGTGTATATTTGAAAAATGGAGTGAAACTGACTGACTGGATGTGGGATTTGGGAGAAAAAGTAGAGTCCAAGATAACTCTAAGGTTTGGGACTTCAGCATCTCACAGGAGAGAAATTATTGCCTAATCAGAGATGAAGAAGATGGCAGGTGTTGTGGTTTGGGGTGTAGTTATTGGGGAAATCCGCACCTCTCCTCAAGCTATGTTTAATATACGATGTCCTTAAATACCAGTGATAGTTATCTTTAGAATTTCAGTGAGAAATTCAGACATAATAAATTAGGTGGTCATCAGTTTTAAAATGATTGTTAAAATGCTCACCACAGTAGGAAAAAGCTAGTGGCATTCTTAAGGTGCTGGTGTGGGGTAGGTAGTTCATCTTTCCTGAGGAACACAGAGCTGAACTTCTAGGCAAGAAGAAATCAATGAAGGTTTTGGCAAATAGAGTGATATGACCATTTATTTTATTTATTTGTTTATTTTTTTACTTTGGAAAGACCACACCACATATTTATTTGTCTTTTTTTTTTTAAAGATTTATTTATTTTATTACATATCTCCCCTTCCCCCCGCTGCGGCGACGTGCCGAGAGTGGTCACTGCGCAGGCGCGGCTTTCCCCGCTTGTGGGCGGTCTCTGCGTCCTTTCACAGCCGGCTTTCAGTTCGCAGGTGGCTGGCTGCGCTCCATCCGCAGGAGACCTGCCCTGCCCGTGGTGGCTCTTGCCATGTCCGTGGCAGCTTTTTGCCTTGCCCACGGTGGCTCTGGCCCGCCCATGGTGGCTTGCCATTCTCAAGGCGGTCTGCCCGCTAGGAGAGGTCCCCGGGAATCGAACCCAGGGCCTCCCATGTGGTATGCCGGCGCCCTATCCACTGGGCTATCGAGCCGGCCCCTTATTTGTTTTGATAATAGCTAGGTTGACAGGCAAGAGTATATTTGATATAGAGGTTTAGGAGGCAATTACTTTGACAGTTGTGCAAGGAAAAATATGAAGGATCTAACTAAAATGTCAACACCACCACATACTACAATACTAGTTTTTCTATTAATTTATTTAAAAATCACATATAAAACGGTGATAATAATCGGAAAACTATTTTGATGACTAAAGATAATCTCTTCAAAGTGTATAGGAAAAAAATCGATAGAGTGGTGCTAAATATCGATAACTGGGAAACCTGAATGTAGAAGAAGGTAGCAAATTTACTTTGGAAGATTATTCAGAAATAGGGGACTGATGTTGATGGATAATGGAAATGACAGAGTTAAATAATCAAGGCACTGATTCTAGATTGAAAAATATAAATTGATGATGGGGAAATTGGGTTATGATGAAGATAATTTTAGAAAATTATATTGGAAAGGCTTAATGATATCATTGAATATTATTTGAATGACTACTATTCACCAGACACTGTGTACTTAGTGAACAGTGGAGAGAAAAAAAGATTTCATCTTTGAACTCAAGAAGTCTATGAGATTTTTGTTGTTTCATTTCATCTTGTATGAAATTTTGTAATTTTTGAGCCTATAGATACCATTTATTACACATTGAGTCATTAGAGACAAAGTCCAAATTTCACTTATCTTCTTTGTACCCTTAATTATATTAAAGAAAGACTTGCAAATTTATAATTTTATCTCATTGGGTCCTCCAAAAATCTATGAGATATTGATAATGATTAATAAGCATGTTCTGAATGAATTCCAGAATTTCTCCATCCTTCCATCCATTTACCTATTTATTTTGAAAACAAGAACACATCATGTGTAAGGGATGGTGAGAAATGGCCCAGTTTTCTTGCTAAAGAGGTATTTTTAACTGAAATTAGTTAATGAAGATATGTATAAATGAATGTGTGCATTTATGCATTTGTGAGCCAGAATATATGAGATTTTCTAAAAAATTCTATGGAAACTTTCTGAGAATTTTAAAAACATAATTCGTAAGTACAAATTTGTATATGAAATAAAGTATGTGCATATATTAATGCAGATAAATTAATAAATGATTAGAGCTATCTAGATAACCCCAAACCTTAATCTTAGGTTCCCTCATTTTTAGAAGATTTTAGAAATTTAATTATTTAGTTTATGTGTATAAGTCTAACAATAAATTTGTTGAAATGGAGCCAGTAATAATTGATCAACATAATCACCATTTCTAAGATCAAAAATTTTATTTCATTTATCTGAATATGTGAGTCATGAAAAAATACGACATAAGGATTTCTTAAAAGATTAATATTGCATCTCTAGGTTCTAGAACATCCATGATTTTATAATAGATGCTAAATAAATGTTTGATGAATGAAAGAATTCATGGGTGAATAAATGAAAAACCCACAGCTGTCCAGTGAAACTAATAAGATTTTGAAAAACATCCTCCCCCCATCAAATAAAAAATATTTTGACTATTCAATGTACAAAATATTTTTTGCACACTATATGCACACTCCCTTTGGGAGTGCACCATACCAGTGAGACTGCATGGAAGAGTTTGGGCAGGTCATTACAAGCACACTTTTAACTTCAGGGTCTCTAAGAAATTAAATATTTTATGTACAGCCTTCATTACCATCAAATATTAGGATATCTGTTACTGAGTACTGTTTAAATACTCTGAAAAAGGATTTGGGTACAATGCAGTCCTTATATTGACAAAGAAGCCTGAAAATCAATCTCTTTAAAGACAACTTTTAGAAAACTGGTTTGGATGATGCCAGAGATCAATGTTATAATCCTTTAAATACATATGAATTGCATGAAAAATAAGTGCAGAACAAGTTAATATCACTTTAAAATGACATGAATGAGGATGATTAAATAGCCAAATAAAAATCTCAATTACTGACATCACATATTAATAAAAATAACTAATGCTGGTAATTTTAAAACTAGTTTTCAACCAAATGAATATTATCTTTTGAATCATACCTAATGTGAAATTCTCATGAGATATACCTTCTTTTTTTCTTTTCCATTGTTTATTGTTGTTTTAAATTAAAATCATCCTTCTGGGATATTGAGCACTTCCCCTCCACTTCAGTTCGTCATATATGAGCAAACTCTTTAAAACTTTATCCTGTTGAAAGGCAGCCTTCAGTATGAATGAATGGGTTCTGGGAATATAGGAAGTCTGCCAATTTAGGTCTTAATATGTCACTTAGATTTGTAACATGACTGTTATTTAACTAGAGCATGTGGGTTGTATTTCTTCTCATAAATAGACTGCAAAACAAAATGGCTTTGGTCAGAAGGATGTGGACCTTTTTAGTCTGGAGGTGGAAAAAAAATTACCATTCAATAAAATTGAAATAATTAATTCTACATTAAGGGTATGTCAATATTGCACTGACTCACTCCAACAGTATAGCATTTTCTCTAATTGGAGAGCAGACAAATCTTTCATATTGTTTAAGATATACGCAGCAGGGAATGTGACTTTCTAGCTTAGACCTTAGAAAATGCTCCATCTATAAATAAATCATGTTGTGGAGCCTGAGAAACAAGGGATCAGTTAGTGGCTGCTAACTTCTGTGAAGCTCAGGAACTCTAGATAATTAACTGCCAATTTTTTTCTTCCTCTTGAATCACTCATTCATGGAAAAACAGACTATGTTACAAATAACTGTGTAATGTCTTTTGGAAAACTTGACATAATTGCCACACTGTATCTTAATGGAATATTCAGCATTATTACCATCATTACGAGGCATTTTCAAAGTCTCCACAGGAGGTGTCTTTTCCATTAAAGGATTTTTTTCAGTCTGAAACTTCTCTGAACCTTTGTCTATAAACCTTAATAATACACATGTCATACAAAAATTTAAAAAATATATATATTTTACTCTTTTGGATATTATTTTCAGGAATAGGAACAAAAAGTAATTTCTACATTGCTGTGTTTTGGGATATTTAGCATAAGGATGGCCATGTTTGCAATTTGTTTATATGGTATATTTTTAAATGGCCTGTTAATGACTATTACATTTAATGCGAAGAGTTTTTCACATGTCACAGCATAACAGGAATCACTGGATAAATAATTCTTACCTAAACCTTACTAAATTGGTTAGCGCCCTTAGTACTAATTATAACGACCTTGTATTCTTACCTGCATCTGACATCGTTTTGTACCAAGATATTTAGTTTATGGAAAAGCTTTATCCTTCTAGGGAAAAAAAAAAAGAAGCTGGAGGTAAAGTAGTTGTAAAAACTGGTTTATTTTTTTTAAAAATAAATACAAAAATATAAATATAAAACATTAGCAGATAGAATTTGATGAAATGAAATTGCACAAACGTTTGTATACCAGGTTGCATATCACACCTACTAACACCACATGTACATTTTTTTTCAAATTTAATGTACAGAACAGGATATACTTTAAAACTTTTCTTCACCTTTTGAAAGCTTCATTTGCAAGGGCAGGACATATATCTAACAGAAGCGGCTTGTTTGTGAGGTTGCTTAAAGGAGTACTATCCTGTTCATGTTTCTGGAATTATCTTTTATTTACTAAGGTGGACAACACTGAATTTCCATAGCTTTGGCTCTTGGAAGTGATTAAATAAAATGTCGTATATATTCCATGAGACATCCTACAGGTAAGAATTAATGTAATTAATGAACAAATTAAAAAGTAAATGGGAAAAAATTGTGCTGAGTGGCAGGAAAAGTCTTCTGAATATCAAATACTGTGACGTGGAGACGGCGTTGGTAAAGTTACTTGCTTTTGTTTGAACAGAACATGAGTCCTAGGTTAAGAGTCTTTGTCACTTTCCCCGCCACCATACATTTCTGCGAGCTTATTAAACCGAGGGCCCCATTCTCGGAGGTAATCGTAATTTTGGTCTCCTTCTGTAGTACCAGATTCTAATGAACTCAGAGATTCAGCTATAGAATCATTCCCTTCATAGGCATAGGTTGCAAGTGAGTCGTACGGAGGTGCAGTGGGATCAAGGTCATGCTCTTTTAGCCTTTCGTTAATGAAATCCCGGACATCCGTGTTATCAGGCGCCGTAGGAGTCCTCCGTGGTATAAATAGAGTCTCCGGAATAATATCTCGCCGGAGTTTCTTTTCCTCTATAGCTGCGGGATTCCTCAGAGTGCCAATATCAAAGGCCTGGGTGTCCTCCTCTCCGCCACCTTCATCATTATAGCTCACAATGTTGTCTCTGATATCTTCTTTAGACAAGATCAGAGGCTCTTTTTTGCGCTGTCTTTTCAGAGCTGCAAATAGTACTACTATAACTTGAAAAAAAAAGAAGATAAATTAGAAGACCATTCAAAAGCGCTACATACAATGAGTGGAAGTACTGTAAAAGGATTTAAATTAATTTTTCCATGGCTGGTTATATTTAAAGTTAATTTTGTACTTCTGACAATTTTCTTTTTGGGGAGATATTGGAGGGCACTAGGAACATTTAAAGATGATTCCTGATTGTACAGACATTCCTTATCCTTCTATTAAACAGTGACATAGCCGTTCGTTATGTAAATATAGACACCAATTGAATACAATTGGTGTCAAAATTAAACAATTAAAAGTGGCAATTAAATATGCCACATTTTCACCTCTTTATATAATATTAAAAAGCATCTTAATTTACAAAGTATGGAGTCTTAGTTTCTATCAGATAGCTTTGCTGATGGATTTACATAGATTTTCTTACTTTATTAAAATAACATCTTAATTACTAGAAAAAAGACCAAGTTATTTAGACATTATACTCTAGTTTAGAAGTTCATGAGGTTTTCGAAGGAAATATATAATTGGTGCGAGAACAAAAAAAAATTGTTAGATCAGACTACAGTTGAAGATTTCACTGAGTGAAATTATGTTCCTTTAAAAAAAGATCTGCAGAACACTGCTCAAAACAAGAGCAGGAATAACCCCAGTGATTATGATGCAAGGAAAAGAGTATATTCAAATTACTACATTGAATTAAACACCAACAAACATATATGAACTTCTGCTACATGCATCTTTATACAAACATAGATGGATAGGTAGAATTTTGTATCACTAGAACAGACATTTCCCTCTATCATGATAAAGTACCAATCACAATAATAATAGTGTTAATAATCATAATAATATAAAAGATAGGAGAAAGTTAATATTAAATTCTATCAGTGCATTAGAGATTCCAAGCCTCATACACTATCCCCAAATATTTGGTGATGATTCTTTAAAATAATTTGGAGAAATTCAATTAGCTGGGGAAAGGGAAGGAAAAACAAATCTTATGAGGTTTAACTATTTTCACCTTCAAAGTAAGAAAATTGCTTATTCTTTAGGTTTTTGAGAATATATCACATTTATTTTGACTAAATTCATGTATTTGCACACGCACCCATGAACACAGAGAAACCTGTGATGCTATGATTTTAAACCTCAGGTTATTTATCATCAACCAAAAGATTTTACCAGGTAAAAAAGCTCTTGGTATTGAGGATAATGAAAACATCCCCAAATTGGCTCCCAAGACAAAATTGTTTTGGGGCTAAGCAAACCATAATTATTTCAATAAAGATATAAGATATTGAGGCCTCCATCCAGCCCTGAATCACCACAAAAAATGAAGAACTAAATTTCAGATTCCAGTGGAAAACTGAATACACTGTGCCTTACTGAAAGGTGTCTTGGCTCAGTCACTCAAACTCTGTGTGACCATGGAAATATTTCTAAATTTGAGTTTCATCATTTATAAAGTGAAGATAGCAATCCCACATACTTCATATAAGTTTTGTGAGTTGAGATCAGTTTTTGCATGGTAAAGTACTAAGTACACAATCTGACATGCGATAAGCATTTCATTTAAAAAAATTGTTGCTATTTATATTATACTCACTGGAAACTTTAATATTTAAAACAATTTGGGGATGAATTTTGATATATAATTTAAATCCCAAAGATAAATATCTATATCATTCATATTTGCAAGTATATGTTCATTTACCGTAAAACACTTTTGTTTTCTTTCCACAATTATTGTATTAATAGTAAGATATTTTAAATAATTTATCACATATTCTATTAAAGAAAATCAAATTTACTATTTTTTGTTTTACATAGAGTTTGTTCAGTCTCATGTTCCATAGTATACATGATTTATAAAGTCTATTTTTAAATGTAGTACAATTTCATTTCCTGAGCTACATAAACACCTAATATAGAATTGATCATTTTGTACATTAAATGGTTTATCTGGAATTAGTAATTTACCCTTCAATTGTCTAAACACAGAGCTAGAGTGTATATATGTTCTAATGAGAAAAATTGGAAATATTTTTTTCTATAGATTAAGTAGATATATTTGAAATACAGAGTAATGAAGAATTTTTAAGGCATATTTTGTTGTTTCAGGCCTAACTTCATATAAAAACTTGCTCTCCTTTCATAATCATGAAAAATACTTCTACAATTAATTATTGCCATTATTATTTTCAAATTTGAGATGATGGCTAGAAAGGATATTTAACACATTTTTTTCAATATGTAAAATATGCAAAAACGAGTGCATGTGTACTGGTTGGAAGTCCTTCTATACCATAGCAAGTCTTTTAAGTGTCATTCTAACAAAATCATGAAATTGACTTTGTGTTGTTTTTCTTGTTTTGATTATTCTTTTTGAACTCTGTTACTGAAGACCAACTTTAAGACTTGAAGGTGGAAACCAGACAGTTTTACCCCAATTTTTCCAGCTCCTACACTTATGAATAGAAGATTGGCAAATGATCCAAGAAAAACAATGCCACAGAATCTGTACCTACTTTACTAAGGAGAGAAATAATGGGCCAGCTATAAAAGATTCAGGGTACTAACCACTGAAACCTCTTTCTTCTTTATTCATAGTATCCTTATTATAGAAAATCTTGATTCCAAGATAACATTTAAGAGGGCTAGCAAAAATTGCAATCCTTTATCTCTAATCTTCCCAAATTCCTACAAAGGAATTCTGCATTCCTTCACACATTTTCATATGTTTACTTCCTATATTGTAGTGAAAGATAGATATTTGTTTTTCACCTCTTGATTCATGCCTGAATGGATTTTAAGCACATTTAGGTAGTCCCACTATTAATATGACCACCAAAAAGATTCTTTATATATCCTATATATTCCAATAGGATAAAATATTTTTTCTTTCTCTACTAATTTTATTTACAAGCACTCTATACCTGGGATAGCATATTTTAATATAAAAATCTCATAGTTTATTTATATCTGTCTTCAAACTTAGGATTAGTTTAGGGGCGAGAAATTTTAATAAAAATCTTAAGCAGTTAGGGAATCTAGACAATAACCATGTCGTCCTTCTAGTTGCATTACTTACCCAGGAGAATAATGATGCAGAGGAGAATAGCAATCAAGGCCCCAGTGCTGAGGCCAGCTGGAAGGAGCAGGGCTTCAGCGCTGCAAGACTGCATATTGCCTTGGCCATCGCAGGCACACACTCTGATGGTGAGTGTGCCTGTGCTGCTCTGAATTGGATAATCATTATCTGATATCACCACAGGCAACAGATAGGTATTTATTTCATGCCTATTGAATCCATTTTTCCTTGTTAAAATCCTGGCAGTATTATCTAAAATAAATTTTCAAATGTTAGAAATGAGTTGGACAATAAATGTCTCATTCTGATAACCATAGCTTGAAATGTGCAATAAAATATACATTTATATAAAATTGATATAAATATCCCTTAAATTATATACAATATGATTAAAATATAGAGAATATAAAATTGATATAGGAATCTAAGACTATAAGTTGCCTATTTATTAGGTTTTCAAATAATTCCCCAATGATATTTTCAAAATGGTGAACTTTTATAAGTGACTCATTTATCAAGCCTACATAGATGATCAAATTTGTTTTTCAGAGTTTTCAGAAAGCATAAGTATTTTGCATACCAAGGGAAAAAATGTTTTTGTTTACAAATATTTATGCTTAGAACTTTGGAGAATGGAAGAGAATGGAGAAGGATGCCACAAATGCTGAATCAAAGAAAAAGCCAAATTATCAGGAAGGAAACTTCCATTGTGGATTCAATGATCTACTTCATCTCCCTCACTCATTCCCATAAAGCTTGGGAGATGCTCAGAGACAGCAGCCTGGATCCCTCCCCCACCTTCCACTGGGGACACAGACTATAGAGACATAGAACCCAGGCATATACAGGCACAGGAATCCAAGTCCACAAGCCCTTGAGGAGTGCTGCATACAAAAGGACCCCCAAAACAGACTTTTTTGGAGTGACCCACCTTTCTGGATTGACATCTTCAGGCTGCCCAGGGCAGCATACTCTAACAGGGAAGAAACTAGAGGAAGAAAAGCCACAGAGAGGAAAAAAAAGGGAGGGTGGGTTAAGCTGACCTGATGTAAGACAGGAGGGTTCCAGAACTGAAAAACATAAGGAAAATGGGTCACTGAGTGAGAGAATGAATTTAAATAAATCATAGGAGCTGAGTAGAAAATTCTGCACTAAAATAATCAGAAGAAATCAAGATTCCTGAAAAAGGAACCAAGGAAAGGAAGTTTTCTACTGGAGGTGAAACAATTACACAAGAGTGCAATCTTGAAAATTGTAGCACATATCCAGGGTGAGAATCAAGAAAAGAAGAGCTGAGAAAATCTGATCAGTTAAACAAGTGTCATTCCAAAGGTCTAGAATAAGTTGGGCCAAGCATTAAAGAAGAGCATTAATGCAAAGCCAATGAACAATAAAACCCTAGACAAGAGGGAGAAACTGACCTTCAGAGTTAACTCATCAAGATAATCGGATGCCTAGACCTTAGCAAAATATTGCAAGCCATAATAAGAAAGAGGAAGATATGGCTCAATCAAGAGAACAAATTAAAACTTCAGAGGAGATCCAGAATTTGGAAAACCTAATCAAAAAAGTTCAAACAAATTTTGTAAATTAGTTCAAGGAGGTGAAGGAAAATATGCATAAAGAGATAAAAGATATTAAGTAGACAATATGGAAGCATAAAGAAAAAAATGAAAGTATATAAAAAGAAACACAGAAATATATGGGGATGAAAGGCACAATACCAGATGTGATGGTTAGGCTAAGACATTAAAAATATACTAAATGAATACAAGAGCAGAGTTATACAGGAAGAAGAAAGAATAAGCAAACTAGAAGACAGGAGAATCAAAATCAAACAGTCAGAAAAACAGATAAAGAAAAGAATAGAAAAAAATGAGCAGTTTCTCAGGGATTTGAGTGAGAGTACAAAGTGCACAAACATATGTGTCATGGGTGTCCCAGAAGGAGAAGAGAAGGGAAAAGAGAAAGAAGGAATATTTGAGGAAATAATGGCTGAATGTTTCCCAAATCTAATGAAATAAATAAATGTCCAAGAAGTGCAACATACTCCATACAGAATAAATCCTAATAGACCTATTCTAAGACACATATTCACCAGAATCTCAAATGCCAAAGATATAAACAGAATCCTGAAAATCAAGAGAAAAGCAATTTGTTACATCCATGGGATCCTCAATATGATTAAATATTGATTTCTCATAGAAACCATGGAAGTTAGAGGTATGATATTTAAATGATCTGAAAGAGAAAAATTCTTTATCCAATAAAAATGCCTTTCACAGATAAATAGAAACTGAGAGAATGTTAAAAAGAAGTCTGCCCTGGGAGCGGGTGTAGCTCAGTGTTTTAGTGTGTGCTTCTCATGTACAAGGTCTCAGGTTCAATCCCTGCTACTTCCTTAAAAAAGGGAAGAAAAGAGACCTGCCCTACAAAATTTACTAAAGGCAGTTCTGCAAGTTGAAAGGAAAATATATTAGAGAGTGGCTTGGAGTAGTGTAAAGAAATGAAGATTATTAGTAAGAGTTATTAAAAGGGTAAATGCAAAACCCAATTGCACTGTATCCTCAATACACAACTCTAATCTTTAATTCCTATAAGAGTCAGAAAATAATTGAACAAGAAAAAGGCATATTTCCTGGTAATGGACATGCAAAATATAAAGTGGTAAAGTGGGACAAAAAACAACATAAAGAGGGGAAACAGAAGAATATGTGAGCAGAGAATGTGTATGCTATTCAAACTAAGTTGGTATCTTTTCAAATTAGTAGATTTTACATGTAGGACCAAATGGCTGTAGTAAATACTGCCTTTCTAGTAATAAGACCTAAATAAATGGAAAGACATTCTGTGTTTATGGAGCAGAAGTCTGAATATTGTTAAGATATCAATTATACCCCAAATTATTTACAGATTCAATGCAATCCCAATCGAAATTCCAACAGCCTACTTTCAAGAAATGGAAAAGAAAATTATCAAATTTATTTCAATTAGTAAAGGGCTCTGAATAGCTAAAAACATATTGAAAAAGAATGAAATTGGAATACTCACATTTCCAGACTTTAAAGCATATTACAAAGTTACAGTGGTCAAAACAGCATGGTATTGGCACAAGGGTAGACATATTGATTAATGGAGTCTAACTGAGAGTTCAGAAATAGACCTTAACATCCATGGCCAATTGATTTTTTTCTTTTACACGCACAAACAAGTCTTTATTGCTTGCAACCGGAAGTGGAAGACAAGAGGGAATTAGACAACACCTGGTCTTGGGGCATAGCCCAGAAACCTTATTGTCACCCAGGGGGAAAAAAAAGCCCAATTGATTTTTGATAAAGTTGCCAAGTGCGCTCAATTTGGAAAAATAGTCTGTTCAACAAACATTCTGAAAGAATTCGATATCCATATGAAAAAGAATGAAAGAGGACCCATATCTCACACTACATACAACAATTAACACAAAATGGATCAAAGACCTAAATATAAAAACCAGGACTATAAAACTCCCAGAAGAAAATGTGGGGAAGCATCTTCAGGATCTTGTGTTGGGCAATGGTTTCTTGGGACTTTATGTCCAGAGCACAAGCAACAAAAGAAAAAAAACAGAAAAATGGGACTTTATCAAAGTTATAAACATTTGTGCATCAAACGATTTTGTCATGAAAGTGAAAGAGCAACCTACTCAATAGGAGAAAATATTTGGAAATCACATATCCAATAAGGGTTTAATATCCAGAATATATAAGGAAATCCAACAACTAAACAATAAACAAACAACACAATTAAAAATGGGCAAAAACTCGAATAGACAATTCTTCAGAGTATATTCAAAGGGGTAAAAAGCACTTGAAAAGGTGTTCAACATCACTAGCTATTAGCAAAATGCAAATTAAAACCACAATGTGATATCATTTCACACCCACTTGAATGGCTACTATTAAAAACAACAGAAAACTACAAGTGTTGTAGAGGATGTGGAGTAATAGGAACACTTATTCATTGCTGGTGGTATGTAAAATGGTGCAGTCACTGTGGAAGACAGTTTGGCAGTTCCTCAGTAAGCTAAGAATAGAATTACCATACGACCCAGAGATTCTGCTACTAGGGACGTACTCAGAAGAATTGAAAGCAGGGACTCAAACAAATATTTGAAGACCAATGTTCATAGTGGCCTTATTCACAATTGCCAAAAGATGGTAGCAACCCAAGTGTCCTTCATCTGATGCATGGATAAACAAAATGTGGTATATACATATAATGGAATATTACTCAGCTGTAAAAAGGAATGAAGTCCTGATATATGCAACAACATGGATGAACCTTGAGGACATTATGCAGACTCAAATAAGACAGGCTCAAAAGAACAAATATTGTGTGATCTCACTGATATGAAACAGAATAAGTAAACTCATAGAAGCAGAATGTAGAATATAGGTTACCAGGGCATAGATTGGGATTAGAGAATGGGGAGTTTCTGCTTAATTTGTACAGAATTTCTACTTAGATTGATTCTAAAGGTTTGGAAATAGCAGGCGGTGATGGTAGCACATCATTGTGAGTGAAATTAGCACCACTAAATCATGTGAATGTGATTAAAAGGGGAAACTTTAGGTTGTATATGTTACTAGAAAAAATATAGGACTATATAATACAATGAACCCTATTGTAAATGATGGACTATAGTTAATAGTATAAATATATGGCTTTTCTTTCATGACTTATAACAAATGTGTGACATTAATACAATATGTTAATAATAGGGTAGTATATGGAGAAATACATCTAATGTATACCATGGGCAATAATTAATAGTATTAGTTTAATAAATTTTCATCAATTGTAACAAAGGTAACTATTGCTAAAATTTAGTACAATTACCAAAAAAGTGCTCTCATCAATTGTAACAAATATTCCTCACCAATGCAAGGTTTTGTTGGTGAGGTGGTGTATGGGAAACCTTTATTTTATGCACAAGTGGTTTGCAAGCCCACAACTTCTCTAATAAAAAATTTTTTTTTTAAATCTTCAAGAATCACAATACTTGAACAACAGTGAGCCAGGATACTTAATACTTGTTAACTATTGTTTCCACCCATTAAAATTAGTACAATAATATAAGACTCAAAGTGTTGGTGAAAGACCTGAGATGACATATCTAGAATGCCTAATAAAGTCCCAAGAAGAAACAGGATTTAATAAGGCCAGCATTCTGCTATCTAGTATATTGTTACCAAGTATTTACATTACTTGTTAATTCACCCAATATCCTGAAATGCATGGAACTCATATTAAAAAACTAAAGTTTATATAGTTATTTATGATAGTTTCCTATCCTGTTTGTACAATTTGCTTAGTCATCATTAGCCAAAATAATAAATACACATACTGTGTCTCATAGGACTGTTTATAATCAAACAGGGAAGCAAAGCAACAACATAATGAATATCCTAAAAAAGGAGATGAGAATTTCTTTCAGGAATACTGGTTGAATATAAAGCACTCACTTCCTAAATCATTAGTGAGAGGTTAACTTCTACTGCATAATCAACTACATAAGTCAGTTGTTAAATTTCAAGAACTCAGCTGGGAAAGTAGATTGGCAAAATAGCAAATGTACATAAACAAATTTAAGAAATAAAATGTAATCCTGATACTTTTGAAATTTTTTATTCTATTCCATGAAGTATTTAGAAACAAATAATACATTCTCAAGCCTACACTGATTATTATTTATACACAGGTGGGTATTTTTAGAATTGTCTTGCCTAATTACTTTTTAAACTTTTCAAATTTCCTGAATCTTAGTTTTGCCTACAACAGCTTTGATATATCACAGAACAGATGAAGTTTTACCCCAAACTAACTGCTTCTGAACCAAATTTTATTAAGCATTCAGAAAGTTACATAATAACACGTTTAACCTAATTACACAAACTACAACAAAAATGAGGGACTTAATATTAAGAATGAAAAGAACAAAGAGTAATGCCACATAAACAGGAAATTAATTTTTAAAATAATGACATTATAGAATTAAAGAATTTAGGTTGGACTTATAGGAAAATGCAGGAGGTTATACCAAGGAGAACATCATTGAGGTGATGTCTGCATCCTTGGAACTCCTTTCAAAATCCATCTAATAACAGGAAAAAGTGAATGTGTACAGGATTAGATAAAATTTTTTACCAGGTTGTAATGACATGTTTGGGTTTATATACATTTGAGCTCTAACCCTTGTTTTGGTTAACTTATTTAGGATCAGGAACTCTCCTAATATAGGAAAATGATACACAATTCATCAGCAATTAAGTAGGGTCAGTCTCGAGTGAAGTGTTGGGCAAAAACAGACTATTTAAGCCATAATCTTTTTTTTAAATAAGAGCAGGAGCTTGTTGGAAGCCAAGGCTCAGTTTATCACTAATGAAAAAAAAAAAAATGAAAAGAAAAGCTGTGTGTCAATTCAGTACTAAGGATGGCCCCAGACTAAGTTCTATGTTTAGGATTGCCAGATTCAGCAAATAAAAATACAGAGTGGAATTATGAAATTCAAATGTAACAAGGAATCCTATTTTATCTGTCAATTCCTTATCTGTGTTAATTTTTCTAATTATAATAATTCTTATGTGTCCAGAGTAAAAGTAAACAGAAAACACAGATCTTTCAGAAATTCAACAGTTAGTAAAAGAGGATATCACTAAAGGATGCCCTCCCTTTGACTGGTTTGTGCAGGGTTTCTACTAGAGAAAATATTTCAAATATTAGTTCAATATTGTAATGGTTAGCCTAATGTGTCAACTCAGCCAGGTAATTGTGTCCACGTATTAGGTCCAGCAAGCACTGGGCTAATTGTAATACAAGAGCATTTATGGACTTCGATCACCAGTGAGTTTACTCCATGGATGGCTGATTACATCTGCAACAATCAGGAAATTGGATCAAGAATGGATGACGCTTTTATCCAATCAGTTGACTGCCTTAAAAGGGGAAGTGATTTAAACTTTCAGAGAGAATTTCCCAGCTCATCTTTGGACAGTCAACTACTCCCAGAAACTCATCAAGGACCCTTCATTGGTCTCTCATCCGAGCCCCTGGCTTGCAGCCTCCCTGCGGAACCTGGACTTGTGCATCCCCATGGTCACATGAGAGACTCATATAAAATCTTACATTATTAAAAGATATCTCCTGTTGAGTCTGTTTCCCAAGAGAACCCTGACTAATACAGCTGGTACCAGGAGTGGTTCTTGAGGAACAGAGTCTTAAACATGGGATGTCTGAGGTGTTTCTCTACTCTAATTGGATTCAAGGCCACTAATGACTCCCTTTCCAATAATGAAGAGGTTGCTAAGAGTCCATGGTGTGAGCTGGCAATAGAGATACACAATATAACCTCATTGGATTCCCCTACTTCCACGTTCATAAGAAGCAAGGATCTGGGTGAGAATGTTTTCAATACCTTAACAGAATTTTGTGGCATAAAAAAGTATAATGATGTTTTCTGGCTCCTCCTAGATACTCTGGATACAATTAAAAAGAAAGGGATGAGCTAAAGTCTTCAAATTTGGAACTTAAATGCCATATGAATGATATGAAAGTTTCTACGTGTGCCTTGAAAGAAAATATTTTCTCCTGTAGCCAAAGACTTGAGATATCTGAGAATCAACCCCAGACTCTCATTGTACGAGTAGCAAAACTGCAGAGGAAACTAAAATCTCAACCTCACAGGGTTTCTGCAATTAAAGTGAGGGCATTGATGGGAAAGGAGTAGAACCCCGAGGATTGGGATGGAGACATATGGGATGATGATAGTATTGGTGGGGACACTGGCACTCTAAATTCTGCTGAGACTTTACCAGATAAACCTCTGATAGCCTGCCCTGTGTAAACCACACCTTGTCAACATTGTATCATTGAGCCACCAGACTGCCCCAGGGAGTCCGGACCTCCTTCCAGCTCTGAGGTAGGTGCCAGTCAAACTGAAGCCTACACTGATCAGCCTCTGGCATGCCCCAGAGAGTCTGGACCTCCTCCCAGCCACAAGGCAGGTACCAGCCAAACTCCAGTATGCATCCACCTTGCCCTAAGGAAT
>PVKH010005532.1:0-21987 GCA_004027955.1 Chaetophractus vellerosus | reverse complement strand
AGCAGGGCAAGTCATCCGTGAACGGAAGCAGACCCGCCTGCCAACGGAGCAGAGCCGCCTGTGCGGTGACCTGACTTGGCGCATTGCCGCAGTGGGGGGAGACAGAGCGGACACAGAAGAACGCAGAGAAATGAACACAGCAAGAGCAAGCAGAAAGGGGGGGATATGTAACCAAAAAAAAAAAAAAAAAAAGAATCCCTGAGATGCCTAGAGTTGACCAAGTCAACTTGATCCCAGAGGATTTATTAAGATGATTTCCAGCATCTTAACATTCATCTATCTCTGGGTATTAGCATTAGGGGCTCTGAAGACTCTGGGGCAATAGCTGCTGTTTGGAGTATGGCATAGAATTCTCTTGGCTGGTTCTGTGGGTAGTGAAATAGGCCCATTTGAAGAGACCAGTAGCTCCCTGTGGAGAAGGAAGAAGCCTGAGAGCCTGGTGAGCTCATGGTCACTGGTTGTATACTCCTCTCATCTATAGACTCAAGATAACTTTTTACAAAATTACTGCTGCTGAATCTTACTCACAAGTACTTGATTACAAAAAGTAGAAAATAAATGTGTCCAATTATAATATTAACAGAGTGCCAGTGAAAATTTTATTATAGGTATACATGTGGAGGGTGGGATGACACTTGAAATGAATTGGAGTGATTTGATGAAGAAACTTTAGGATAGGGTTGTTTTCTCAGTTTAGGTCATTTCAAGAAAAAGGAAAAGATAGATGTTTTCGTTTGCTAGGCTGCTGAAAGCAGATAACATAAAATAGGTTGGCTTTAACAAGGGGAATTTTTTAGCTTACAAGATTGCAGTTTTGGGGCCATGAGAATGTTCAAATCAAGGCATTGTCAAGGCATTTTTCTCTTCCGGAAGACTGGCTGTCAGGGATCCTTGACTTCTCTGCCACATGGCAAGGAACCTGGCAGTATCTGCTGTTCTCTTCCTTCTCTTCTGGGTTTCATTGCTTTCAACTTCTTGCTTCCATGGCTTTTTCTCTTTATATTCATTCCATTTATAAAGGACTCCAGTAAGAAGATAAAGACCCACTCTGGGCCACACCTTAACTGACGTAACTTCACAAATGCTTATATACAATAGGTCTACACTCTTAGGAATGGATTAGCTTTAACATGAGTTTCTGGGGTACATACAGTTCCAAACCACCAAAATAGACAAGTTTGTTTCTTTTATGAACTAAATAATAGGCATAAACAAGTAGAAAAATAATCATATAATTTCAGACATTAAGTGCTTTAAAGAAAATAAAACAAGGCTATGAGCTAGAAAGTGATGAGGGAGGGTCCTTTAGAGTAGGTGATTGGGAGGAAGTGACATTTGAGCAGAGACTGGAATGTTGAGCTGTACAGAAGATCTTGTTGAAGAACATTCCAGGCAGAGGGAACATTAAGGGTAAAAACCCAGAATGATAACCAGCTAGAAACCTATAGCTGGAATTAGTGAGCAGTGGGGTAGAAAGGGGGTAGAAGTAGGATAGGAGATAAAATCAGAGGGACCTGGGCCTTATCAGTCATGATTTGGATTTTATTTCAATTATAATGGAAGAACCACTGGAGTATTTAAATAGGGTATTTGACATGATAGGATTTATGTTTTAGAAAGCATACTTTGATTTTGGGAATGATGTGAATGATGGGATATGGGTATAGATGGAAAGAATGGGGTTGGCAAGAATAGAAGAAGGGAGACCAGCTGCCATAGTCTTTCTTTTTCTATTTCACGTGGATTAAACATGCTTCTTTGCGCAGGCTTGAGAACCAAAATTTAGAATATTCCTTTGAGACAATAAACCTGTGTTCTGATTCACATTTTGGAACCAATTTGTTAGTGTGTTGAGTGCTTGTACTTGTTCCTGTGATATCTACCTATACCCACATCAGTACCTACACACTTTGGTAATCCAGTTACATAACAATTTATCTTTCTTAGGCAAGCAAATATGATGCAGGAAATATTATGTGAATTGCAGATTCATTCATTTATTCAACAATAAACGTATATTTAAATTTTCATATGTTTTGTCACTTTTTTTGTATTATGCCATCCTTCTGATTTCCTATGTTATTAGAATGGTATGTTTTCATTATAATCAAATGGCTGTGTAATAAATAGCATATTATGTCTTATGAACATATATATGGTTTTATTTAACTTATGAGAGGTTTGTAATAAATATAGATGGCTTATGAAATATATTTGTGTTGCATAATAACAGCTCAAACTGCTTTCCATGCAGTGGAAAGGTACATGTGGGAAGAGCATGGTGCTGGAAGAAGTGGATTTGCTATGATTATCTGCCAGTGCTTGAGCAAGTCACTTCACTTCTTTGGGCCTTGGTCTTTTCCTTTACCAAATAGGAACCATTGCTGACCAAACCACTCAAAAGAATTTTGTAAGACTCTAAGAAATTATGTATTAATAAGTGCTCTTGTAAACTTTAAGATACCACACTGATATATTTATTCGTGGTATTGCAAATAACACCACAACCTCCCATGTAATGCCATTTTTTGACTCATATTCCTTCTAATTTCCTAATTTTTGTAAATTCATGTTGTGAGATAGGATATTTGGGATCTGGGTGTTTTGCTTTGTTTTGTTTTGTTAGCAGATAATGGTGATGTTCAGAAACAAGAGAACTCAGATCCCATTACTTCAGTGAGACATGATGTCTCCCCTCTAGCTTATGGGATCTCCCACACCTCAGCAAGAACTAGGGATTATTACATCAAAATATATAATTTTCTATCTAAGCTATCTAAGCTGGAGGAGACAACAGCATAATAGCTCTGTATAGTAATTTTAAGGTAAAGTTGAGACGACTGTAATAGTAAGTCCTTCAGAAGTTTGCCTCCTTTTCTCCCTACCCTGAATTGGCCTCGCCACCTATCCTTGAATTTTGGATGGGTTTGTGAACTCTCTCAAGCACCTGTGGACTGTACCTTTTGAACCAATGCTCTGCATTACAATAATGTTATTCATATTGTTACTGATAGATGAGTTTAATAGAAGAGTTTCCATCTTTGTCCCAGGCAATACATTTCCACACATTATCTTTAAAGTCTTTATAATACACCATGGTTATGGTAGACAATGTTTATCTGCTTTGACTATATGCTATCCTCTAATAATACTCCCAGATTGGGCCTTTCTGCAAAATAAAAAGAAATAGACCATCGTTCACAAAGTTAGTGAAATCACTAAGGTATTTTCCCAAGGCTGGCCATCCTTCTAGATTGTGCTCTGGTACCCCAGAATCTGGAATTTTCTATGCAAATGACTCTGAGAACATTTCCAGGGGCTGCATGGGACTCTCTATGGTTTTGTCCTCCCAAGGGCATTCCCTAGGCCTGAAGGGTGGTCAAGGGGTAACAGTTTGTGGGCTGAGGATGGAGCTTGGACATACAGGCTTGGATATCATCTGGGATGGATGATATTTAGCTCCTTTGAGTTCTACCAGAGTAACAACACAAGGATATTTGTAGTAGGTCTCTTTACTGAGAACTTGGGGGAAGCAATACTGCAATTCAAACAACCTCAAATTGAAAGTTATATACCTCTTTGCATAGCAGATTTTAGCTATCGGACACTCTATTTGGGCAGGTCACTGGAAGCTTTAACTCTATACTAGCCCAGCTCAACAACAGTACATTGGGTTCTCTCTTTCTCTTCCCTCACCCATCTCTCCCCTCAATCTTGGCAATCTGGATTACCCAAAATCTAAGTTACTTATCACAGTATTATGCATAATAGCGCAGCCCTCTGCAGCATCTGGTCTAGACTTCATTATAGCCTCACATTTGCATGCTCAAACTGGTCAAAATGCTCAACCAAACCAAATGGCCTTTCATTTAAAAAGATGCTTCCTAGGTTTGTGGATGCAAAGAATTTTCCCTATTCATGACACCTGCTTAAACTCATGAAGGTTAGCTTTCAATCTGAATGATGCTCTTGATGATAATGCTCATTATCATATTGGTTAACATTTATTGCGGTTTTATGGTCTAACAGGCACTGAGCTAAGTCAGTACTTTCTTTTCATTCTCCATTTTAGAGATGAGATTGAGACTCAAAAAGATATGAGTAACTTAACTGAGTTGCTGTGTATCAGTGCTGTGCTCTTAATTGCCTCAACATTTTTAAACAAATGTTTGCTAAGCACCTATTATGTACCAGGCAGTATCCTAGTTACTAAGGATAAAGTGCCAGCAAGGAATTCATGGTACCTATACTCATTAAGTATATTTACTAGTGGAAAAAGTATATAAATAAACAGGAAAATTTACCAGATGCTGATAAAAGGCTAAGAAGAAAATAAACCTTGCAATGTATTTGACTTAGAGAGAGTCGTGGAGTGAGAGGACTTTAAATTGGGTGGTCAGAGAAGGTTTACATTGATTCCTTGAGGTAGGATTGAGGCTGATGGGTTTAAGGAACTGAATTAAAGCCAGTGTGACTGGAGCAAAGAGAGAAAGGGAAAGTGACCCCTAAAGGATTTTGATTTTCGTTTTAAGAATGATAGGAAGCCTTTGAAGTTTTTTAAGCTCGAGAGTCACATAATCAGATTTGAATTTTTAAACATCCCTTTGGTTGCCTGGTAGAGAATGGATTGAAGGAGAGCTGGATTGGAGAGTTGTTAGAAAGTATTGCTTTGGTACAGGTAAGAGTTGATGGTAGCTTAGGTTGAGCTGGATTGATGGAAGTTGATAGAAATTGATGGATTTAAGAAACTTTGCAGAAGGTAAAACTGACATGAAACTCGTCACACTTACTAAATATTGGTTGAATGTGTACGTTTCTGCTAAACTGTAAGCCTCTTGACACCAGGAGCCATTGCCTTGTTTTCTGTTCTGCCACTAGTGGACACAGCACTGGTTGGGGTGAATAAGTAATAACAGTTGGGTGGAGGTGTGATTGAACAAATAAGAGAATAAGTGTACCATACTAATTCATCAGGTTCTGGTATCTCAAATGACTGGACTAAATTATTGAATTATTGGGTAAAATTGCCATTAGAAGTAGATCATCTTAGAATTTTCTTATTTTTCAATTAATCATTGATGGTTAATGAATTTTTTTCTTCCTCTGACTATATAAATATGACTTCCTGGACTGGAGATTTTAAAGTACAAAATGAAATCCACAACTGTTATTTTCATTTTAAGTATATTTTGCTGTAGTTCTTGGGAGGGATATAGAAGAGAAAGGACAAAGTATGTGGGATAAAATAAAAACTGTCATTTCAAAAGTGTTTTGGTTCTATATAACTTTATATTAATACTTTAAAATCAGATTTGGAAAAAAAAGTGATGGCCGTTCTTTAAAATATGTCTAAAATATGAATTTTAAAAGAATAGGATACTCTAAGTCAAAGAGTAAAGAGCTTTATTTTCCTTGGTATCAATGAGAAGTTTGCAAATCATAGTTAAAATATCTCTGAAGTTAGGGGATTGCTAGCTTATTCACAATAATAGCACATAGTCATTATTTATTCTATTTCTGTAATCCAACATAAAGATGAAAACCATAATGGGGTATTCATAGAAAAGTATGGTAATACACCCAGTGGAAACATGGTGCAATAAATATTGAACTTTGATCTAATGATGTTACTCAAAATTCTTCATGATCATAGTTGTGTTTTTTTCACATATATAAACTATCTTATGTTTTTTAATGTAGGATTATTTCATATAAACATTTCCAAATTCCAGGTTTCTCTGAAGATTTATAATTTTGTGAAAAATATTCGGTAAACCACAACAGCAAATGCTACTTGAAATTTATTAAAAATATTTGTAGCTCTTCCCTCAATCCTGAGGAGTCTGAGATGGTGAGCTATGGACTAGAGTGGACTTACTGGTATCCTCTTGTAGACTTACTGTGATTCACGCAATGGAAGAAATTACAAAATTATGTGGAGCCAGTGGCCACTGGACGCTTTGGGGGCAGGGAGAGGGAAAAGCAGTTGTAATACAGGGGCTTTTTCGGGACTTGGGAATTATCCTGAGTGACATTGCAATGACAGATATAGGCCACTTTATATCATCATATAACATGCAGAACTGTGTGGGAGAGAGTGTGGTCTACAGTGTGAACTATGGTCCGTGCTTAGTGGCAAAGCCCCAAAATGTATATATCTATTGCAGGTGATATGCCACGCTGATGAAGAATGTATGTGTGGGAGGTTGTGGGAGGTGTGGGAGGTAGGGCATATGGGTACCCCTAAAATTTTTGTGTAACATTTATGTAATCTATGTATCTTTAAAAAAAAAAAGATGTTCTTGAAAAAAAGTTCCTATTCTTAAAAAAATAAAATAAAATAAAAAGTAAAAATAAAAATAAAAATACTTATAGATTCATGCCCATTCCCCCATATATATTGTTTGGCCTACTAAAATTTTTATTCTGAAAATAAAATATTGTCCTTTATATTACCTTCTCTCAGAAGAGAAATTTTTAAATGTGTATCATTTAACAAATTTTAAAAAAGAATAAAACATTGATAACAATCTTGAAAACATTTTTCAAGAGCTAAGTAAACATATAAAACCAAGATGTTAGCCTCATGTTTTAAGGGGAAATTATTTGAAACTTTCTTGATTGAGGATGGCTCTGCTGCCCTCCCAGCTTTCCCTTTGGAGTTTGGTGAAATGCAGCAGTCTCCTTTATGTTCTTACTTGGTTATTGTGTCATCCTGAGAGCTATCATTGGGACTGTGTTGCAGGGTCTAATAGAATTATTCCATATATGGACTCCTGTAGACAGCATAAGCAACAGGTTGTATAAATCATTTTAAATTGGATTGTACTATGTAAATATGCTCCAAGACATTTTTATATTGTCTTCCTGTTTATATTTTACGTTTTGTGAAGTATTGTTTAGCACATTATTTGCCAGCCATAGGATTTTATTTAAGGGAAAAGCCTGCGTTTCACAATATGTTTTTGCAGAAGTGTGTTTTAACAGATGTCATATTTCCAAAGGCCAGATTGTAACCTTATTAATATTTTTACTTCAGAGTTTAGCCCCATTACTCAGTTTTTCTTTTAAAAAGAAGTTATAGTGTCAGGTTTGGTTAAAATATCACAATATTGTAGAATTTTTTTTTAACTTTGTGGGACCCATAGTCTTAAGACTAAATCTTTCATTTTAAAAATGGAATATCTAAATGAAAATAGTTTGCTTTAGTCCAAAATTCATACTGGAAATGTTTATTAAATTTTAAAAAATGCTTTGGGTGTCTTGTGTTACATTTTTAAAAGCTTTGACCAGAATCTTTTAAGGCTGATAAAAATTAATTTTAAATACTAAAGTTAAAACATTTCAATGAATCAAATCAGAGTTGAAAATTTCTAATTTTGCCCAATTCCCCCATTTTTTCCTGAAGTGTTTAAAATATTCATATAGAAAAGTTGAATCCAGTTTATAGTGCATAAGCTGAAGTTTTTACATTTCCTCAGAAGATAGGACAAAATATAAATCGCATATCCATTAATCCCTCTCCTTACTCTGAATTACCTGAAAATTTCAAGAGTTTGAAAGTGTACAGTGAATGGGAGGATGGATCCCATAAATTCCACATGTACAACTGCAGTGTAAGGTGTAAGCCCTTTTTTAATCAAACCATGAAACAGTATAAATCTATGTATATCAGGACACTTAGAAATAACAAGGTTTCAATGTCAACTTTCCATATATTAAAAGGGAGAAATAATTATTTTTATACATTTGAAAATTATATTGGAAGTAAATTTTTTTCCACGCTTTACTCAGACCAGCAGAGTTTATTAACTCAAAATGTATGATCCTCTGGAATATTATCCTTCCTCCCTCCCTCCCTCCCTCCCTCCTTCCTTCCTTCCTTCCTTTTTTTTAAAGAAAAAGTCAACATGTAGAAAATTAAGCTTAGTTATGAATTAGAATTATTGGGATCATTTATTCTTTGTCAAGCATCAGACTGAAGTTATATTATTTGTTATATTAATTTTGATATTGATTATGGGATGCTGCAAAACTGTGTACAATAAATGTCAAGGGTAGTGATTTGCTGACAACAGTTAGGAAAAGAGAACTATAGAAAGCACAGGAACATTTTCAGAAATGGGTTTTATTATATTTCAGAGCACCACTCACTTTAATTTTGGTGGGTTTCAATATTTGAATCAAAATAAATGATAAAATAATAATAATAATACATACGAATTAAGTATTAAACCAACAGATTAAAACCCCAGGCCCCCATGCTCCCTCATTTTGGTTGTAGCTCTTGGTGTAGATGCTATGGTGTGAGGGCTGCTTTCTTTCAATGGCTGGTTGTCATTCAGGCTGGGTTGTCATGTGACTGCCTGTCTGTGCCTGCTGTACAGGTGAGCGGATGTTCTGCACAGCAAGTGTAGACAGGCAGACACATGACAACTCTGTCCAGCCAGGCCCTTGGTTCCTTCAGGTTTCCTTTGCTCATGGGCAGATACAATCAGTCTGTTTTCCAGATTTGGTGATTTTGAAGGGGAAGGGGGAAGGGAGAAAAACACACAATAGAATTAAACATTAAAACATTATGGAACTAAAAACAAGTTAGACTTTTGACTTTATTCAGAAAGTACACTTATACATTTGTTCCAAATGTGCTAACATGGATAACTGGCATACATAACAGAAAACTCACATTGAAATTTTAAGGAAAAAAAAAATCCGATTAAACACAAGGTTTATTCTTAAATCCAATTCATATTTTTACTGGCCCACATGCAGTCAGAGTTCATAGTAACTGAACCAGATGTTTGTCCTCTTCTCATAAACTCTGCATATTTTAATACTGAAGTTAGATAAAGACTATGTTTATACATGTTTCTTGTAGTAGATAAGTACTATAACCTTGTCTATGAAAAAAAAATTGTCATTTACATGGAAATGGCAGCCATTTTAAAAATAATTAATGAGCCTAATGTATTTGACTACCCAACCGGCTGACTTTGATATCTAATGCTTTTATAATGGAATTCTATAGTAAGATCTATATATATATTTACCAATATTTTATTCAATAATAGTAAGTTATTTAAATTTCTCATTTTCCTTTTAATGCAAAGTTACTAAGTATGGATGTGAAAACCAAATAAAAAGCAATTGTGAGCCTAAGTTACACACCTTTAAATTAACTACAGGACTGTGCCATGAGTCAAAAGGTTATAAACTGAAAGGTAGTAACCCACAGTGATGCCCAGAATGTGTTTTGGACATTGTTAGTGCAATACAGTTACAAAACAGTACCTTAAACAGAAAAAGAAAGCTTAATTTCATAGACAAAAATTAAAACCAGACCCTTTAGAAAATTTCCTTTTAATTTGTATAAGAAAGAGTTAATGATGTTAAATATACGGATGTATAATTTAATTGCGGTGAGTAAAGAATAATTCTACTGGCTGTTTTAATATAAATTACCAATTCACATCCGTAGAGGTATTTATAGATTCCCCCTTTAAAAACAAAATATCCAGATAGTCAAAATTCCAATAAATGTAATTTCTTTCAAAAAATACCTTATTGTCCAAGGATTGTACTTAAGAATTTTTTCAAAGGTCTTTGAAGGAAACAGTTTGTTACCCTCCGCCCCACCCCCACTTTGGTAAAACTCTGAATAAATAGGAAATAGAAACATTATGGAGAATGAAAACGTTTTTTTAAAACTTGAATAATAACACTTTTCTACAAGTCTGAACTTTTATGCAATGATTAGATTTGATATAGTTTTAACAAAGAGTTGATAAGTGCAATTTTCTGTTTATTTAATTTCAGGAAAGTAAATGTCCGGTTCTGTTTCTGGCCATCATTTCAGAATAGAGGAATGTTTTTCCTTGAAAGAATTTAAAAAAATATATGTAAACTTGGCTGCTATTAAATAATTACAAGTTTAGAGTATGTGAAAAACAAGTGTCCCAAAATATTATTTTGTTATTGTTGCTGCATTCAGTGCGACAGAAAAATATTGTAGAGTGCCTCACTCACAAAGACTATATTGTTGGGAATTAAAATTGCTATAATTCTGTATAGCTTTCCCTCTCTCTCTCCCATACATAATTTCATCCAGTTTACTCTGCTCAATTAAAGGAATGATGCATGCAACCTGAAAAAATAAAAAGAAATATTTGTGAGTTCATACATTATCCTTTAATATGAAACAGTTTTATTAAACCAAGATATCCAAAAACTTTGAGCCTGAAAACCCATAACTCTTTTTCAGGGGGGAAATCTTGCTGAAAAATGATTGCTTTACTCATAAGGTTTTTGGATAGATTTTTAAAACACAATTATAGTATGTGGCAGATACATACTTCATAGTTGTGCTGAGCCAATATCTAGACTTGCTAAGAAGATGAAAGGCTAAAAAAAATATTTAAGACCTTCATTTTCCTGTCTCCCAAATTATAGGGTGAATATTTATTTATTAGCATTTAAAATATGAGATAAAATATGAAAGAGCTATTTACATTAATATTATAACATGTTAGTTTTAATATTGGTGATTACACTGTTTCTTTTTTGCCTTTTATTTCTTATCTAAGAAAAAAATGCAAGGAAAGAATTAGCGTCTAAGCCTTCTACAGCAACATTAAACCAAAGCAACTCCAGGAATCAGACTGTCATGACTGAAGTCAGAAAATTTAAATTGAAGATTTAATTATCATCTTTAATTAACTTCATTATCCCTATTTATTAAAACTAATAAAAATTCTTAATAAGAGACCTTAGAAAAATGGATAAATATTTATACCTTCATAATTTGCAGGACACCAGTGTAAAATGAGATTTGAATTAAGAAAGTTGAAATCTTAACTCAGTAATTTTCTATCTCCTCTCAGGTTAAAGCCTGACCTTTTAGTTATTTTAAGCCGGCATTTCTAAGTGCTGGTCTCTTAGTATTTGAAAATTATTATAATGGGGGCTATTCTCTTTAGAGAAGAGGAAAATGAATTGTTTTTAAAAAGGAGATCTCATGTAGAGTAATTGAAAGCTTTGGCTTCTCTTTGGTGAGGAAGAATGCTTATGGATGAGTGAGGTTTTTTTTTTTTTTTTCTCACATTACCAAGTAGTACTTTCTCTTTTTTTCCTGTAACAGCTTAAGACCTTAACCAAAAATTGGGGGCGGGGGGGGGCGGAATCTTTCATTAGGAATTTTATGCCTAAATTCTTTCCCACAGAATGAAATAGTGGGTGGTCTGTAGGCGAAGAGGTGGGGGTAGATAGTGTATTTTAGTCTTTTAAAAATATAAACATATTATCTGGGCCAATAGCCCAAATGCCAAGCAGGAAGGACATTAAACCTATTGACTAATTGCAGGAAAATGATCAGTGTGAAATGTGTCCCACTGTAAACAAACTTTCTTTGATTTTGAGATCTGTGTTTTTAAAAAAATTGGTTTGAAAATATAAGTAAACTCTTTTATATCGATCCTATTCCAATTAAATGGTGGTGTTGAAGCTGAACTCACTTTTTCTTAGATGGTAGAAAAATTCTCCTTTTAACCCGGCACTTTTGTCTGACTTATCAATCATCCACACACTAAAATGAAAAATAATTGCTAAATTTCTATGAAGTGTGGTTTGGATAGGTGCTGCAAACAACTTTTTCTTTATGACATTGTATAATGTTTAACAATAATGCTTACACTTACCATCATATCCAGGGTTGGTGTTAGTTGAAGATGTTCACTGTTGGTTAGTTCCCTCTGGAATAGATTCCATGACCCCTAAAATATTTGTGTAGCTCCTTATAAAGTAATATCAAAATAAAATTAAATGTTTTTCTAATTACCCTGCAAATAGGTAAGGCTTTTTATTATGTGTGTGTATAAATGCGGGCATTATGTACCAGCACATAAACTACCAATCTATCTTCATTCAGCAAGTTTATAAAGTGAGCTTTTACTTTGATTTTTAATTTAGTTCAGAAAATTTAAAAATTAATACTATTCTTTTTATTTTTTGACACTTTGCCTCAAAAATGGGCTTTATTATGGGACTCATGCTCCAGTGAGCATGTGCAGAAAGTCCTTGGCTACTCTGCTGCAAAGAATTTCTTATATTTCTACTTCTGTACTTATATCAAGGACACCCTTGCGTCCCTTCTGTCTCCAGACTAAAAGTAGTCCTGAGAGAGGAAATAGATGTGGGACAAGGGGGAGGAGGGGAGATTGATTTCTTTGAAACAAAAAGTCCACTTAATCTGAATAAATAAATTTAAATTTAATATGCTGTATATGAAAGCAAGTTATGAAATTCAATTGTGTCCACAGATTAAAAACAGAAAATTTGAGAACTTTTAAGCATTACCAAAGTACCATATAACTACCCTTCCTCTTTAGCAATTCTATCTACTAGTAAAAATATATTTTGTGACAAAAAAAAAGTTCCTGCAAGTGTACCTAATAGTTTTTAAAAATTTTCTATAAGAAAGAAATTATATAGAGTTTTAAAACCTCACTTGTTCTATTAAAATAATTAATATGAAAGTTGTCAAGTCACAATAAAGAAGATGACTTTATTGTCTCATATAAATGGAGAAGATAGCTGAATTTCTTCTTGCCTTCTATATTTTACCTAAAAACATAAATTGATGAGAAAAAAATATATTTTTTTAGACCAGTTTTGGGATTATCAGGAAAGTAATTTTTAAAAATAAATTGTTTTGACAAAAGTGAACTTGGAGAACTTTTTGTAATAAAATGTTTTCCAGAGAGAGTTTTTGACAATTTTTGAATTGTCACAAAATGTATAATTTAGAGAATTTGTTCAGTAACCCCCGTAACTTTAAAGTTGAAAGAAAGACAAAAGAGATTACATTTATTTTTCACAAGAAGCTTCCTATAGAACAAATTGTTTTCATTTTATAGAATTGTTTGGGGGTAGGAATAAATAAGTTATTGAGGGAATTAGGGGGTAAAGCAGTAACATTTTTTCCAGAACTTTCTTTAAGGGCTTCACCACTAAGTTCACGGATCATATTGCAACCCAGACTTTCTCTATTATTCTTTCTATTGGGATTTTATTCAGCTTGAGGGCTTTCCTCCCTCCCACCTTCCTCCCCCTCTCCCACCCTGCTTCACCTCCAGAACTGCTGGAAACTGACCAAAGAAAACTTCTGCCTTCCTTTACAAATTCCTTTTTTATCAGTGGGATTCTAGACAAAGTAACTTATCATTTTAAATGCTCAGAGAAATGGAAGCAGTATACAATATAAGTAAATGGGCTCAGCTGACCAGCAATTATCACCCGTTCTTGGATGTATTTCTTTTATTGTAATACAGAGATGTACCTTGTGATGTCTAAAGAGAGAGGTTTGTATTGCCTCATTTATTTGCTTGCCGACTCAATAAGTTCTAGTTTAGCTCTCTTCTCTGGTCTAGTCCTATCTGCATTGTCTGGTAGGCAAAAATTTGGCAGACTCTTCTTTTATTGTTAGATACTGTTTTATGGGTATTTATATTAATATAAGTACATTTTCAGAAAAGCACTATCCGTAAAGCATTTTAAAAATAGCAAATATTCTTTACTCTGGGGCAAAATGGGTTCAATCTTAGTAGGTTAAAAGTTATCTATATAGCCCTCATTCAAATTAGTTTTTCAGTCTGAATTATTACTTTCAACAATTCAAAACTAGCCTTAAGTTATTCTTAAGTGTCTGGAGTGAGTTTTTTCATATTTCATTTTGAAGTGGGAAAACCTTTCTTTTAAATTAAAGAAAACACCTGAATTATAAATCTTCAGGAATCAAATAACATTTAGTAAATTGGTACATATCAATTGGTACACATTTGTTACTCTTTTAAAATTAAATACATTGTTATCCATCACACCTATACTTGTTTCTCTCACACCTTAACAAAAATAATTGGATCCCCACCTAAGTTCCCCTGGTCACAGACCAGGTGAGCAGTCAAGAAGGCCTTACCCGCGGGTCTTCCCTCTAGTCGTCCTTTCTCTGCAATGTCCCCGATGTCTTCTTGGTCCCTAGTGTGCAAAACCTGTGAAGAAAAACACTGGATATGAGATTCGAAAAAGGACCAAACAAATGTCTTCTCCTTGGAAACAGCAAGTTTTGTCCCCAGCAGTCCATGGCGTTGCTCTCCCTTGCCCAGTCTAACCAATGTGCAGACTACTGTACAACGGCATTGTCCTGAACAGGTAGTCTGAACACTGGGGCGACGGAGCAGGATCTCCAGAAGCTTCCATCTATTTACTTAAAATCCTCTCCCTGTCTTTAGGAAAAGCCTCCCTTCCTGCACCAGGGGTTGCCTTCGGCTTTCCCCCCTGAACTCTGCTGTACTGACTGAGACACACTCAAGGGCTGTGATTTCCAGTCTTGACGTGGCACATTTGCTGCAGACTGGGGAACTGGCAATGAATTTAGGACCGGGAAAAGGGGGAGGGCTGGGCTGGAGAGTCCATATATGGGATGATGTCACCCTGGGGAGGTTTGGGTATGCGCTGTGCCGCTGGAGAGACCGCTAGAATCGCCTGCTCTCAGACATGGGTCTGTGCATAAAATGGTACCAGATGTTTTAGTGTAATGTTAAGCAGTCATTTCATCTTCAGGCCAGATTTTTTTCCTCAACTGGGCAGGAAGTGGGCCCCAGTATGGAAACGCTGTAAAAAAAAAAAGTCAAGATGTACAGTTCTGCTGTGGCCAACTGAAAGTAAGTTAGTGTAGAAGTACAAATTTGCTGTCTGTTCCAGGCTAGAAAAGTAATTTGAAGACAGAGGATAGATAAAAAAGTAAACAGAAAGTTGAACACTGGAAGTCAAGGCTCATTTGGAAACCTTTTTGTGCTTTCCTGTGGTACTTTATTTTCTGGTATTTCGCTCGTCAAAAAGAGCAGATAAGTTCTTTTTCTCTCTCTCTCTTTCCCTCCTCCTCCTTGTCTGTTGGATCTGTCAGCGGCTTGCAGGCTGCTCTAGAGTCGAACAGTAATTATAGCAACTTCCTGAAAGTGAAGCCCCCATGAAAAGTCTGGAGAAATGTTCTTTGTCATGGCCTCTACATGAGTAATTAGTTCCACATGTGGCCTTCCTAGTTTCCCTCAGCCACTTTGGCTGGCTGTCTGAATCCTGTGCTATAGCTTGACCTAAATAAACTTTTAAAGTTTTGATTTCAAGCATCTACTATGAAATAATCACTCTGGTCTCCTAACAGATTGCCTCTGGTAGAGCCATGCCGTGTATAGCATTGTTTTTCACTAGTAATTCCTGATTCTGTTTTAATATTTTGTTTTCATGGTATTCTGTTGCTGCTTAGTTTTACCTCTGGTTAAATGAGTCAGTTAAAATTTGCCAAGTACTGCTTGACCAAAGGTTGTGAGGTATCAGCTCACTGGCATCTACTTTTCTTCTCTTGTTGTTGCTGTTTTTAATTATATATACTATTGAATATTCAGAATATACAATTCTCTGTTCTTTCCACAGAATTCTGATTAAAGTTAGAGTTGCCTCTAACAGGAACTTGATTAATCGCCCTTTGAGAGATCAAAATTTGAGAAAATTCCTAGGTAGCTTCTAAATTTGAGTAACCAGGCCAAGAGACTTTGCATTCTTTAAATTATTGCAGCTAAAGCAGTTTATTTCTATTGGCCTTCAGTAATACTTTTTAGAAACAGAAAAATATACTCCTTTTATATACGTTGGGTTAAATATTTCAGAAGGTATCACGTAAGAACCTTCTAAAGCATTTGCTTTTCATGAAATGGCTTCTCTTGAACTAAGGTACCATTAAAGGGTTCAAAAGTTATTATAAGCCTTGTTTACCTTGTGTGGAAGATTAAATAAGATAAAAATAGATTATCTAGTAGCTTAGAGTGAAACAAAGAGATTAATAGTAGGTATATCATTCACAGGAAATTTAATTCCTTAATGAAAATCAGAGGAATTTCATATTGTCTTGTTAAGTCCTATTCAACTCCTTTTTAAAATTTTTCTGTCACTGCTTGCATAATATTGGAAATATGGAAGCATGACTAAATAAGATCTAGTAAGTCTTATTACATGTGGATACCACCTCTGTCCTTTTAAGTGTCTATACATTTAATCCCAAATCATTTTAGGAGAGCCAGGAGCCAGTGAGATGATAATCAACCAGTAATCCAGAATTCCAGGTGTGGACCTGTTTCTGCCACAAATTGTGAAAGCCTTTTATTCTGCCCTCTTCTGTTAACACTATGATACATGCTTTGGAAATTTTTAGTAAGACAAATGAAAGGTGGTTCTGATCACACTGCTCCATGATTTCAGCTTAGTTCCTACATCTATACTTTCTCAAATGGTTATACATGTAACAAATAGGGATTTTATGATGTTTTATTCAAGTATCTTAAATGATTTTCTACAGAAACAACTATAAAGGTTGTGTTCCTCTTAGCATATGTGCCCATCTTCTTTGGCTTTCAATCGACTAAAATTCCTTAGAGTTATCCTTCTTCCAAATAGTCCAACGAATATTTATTCTTGCTTAATCATGTGGTAGTCATAATGCCAGGGACTGGGAATATAAAGATGAATACAGTCTGATTCCTGCCTTCAAAGAACTCACACTTATAATGTTAGGAACGCTAATCTTGGTTTAAGTTCCATCTAAAAAGTCTGCCATGGCTCTATGGAAACTCTGGCATTGATTTGGTAATGGCTTGAGGACTTTTTCTGTGTCTGTAAAATTATCAGTTAAAAACCTGAAACATAATGGATTGTAGAAAGCAAGATTAGACACGATGAAGTCCTTGCCCTCGAGGAATTGACATTATTTAACTTATTTCAAAAGTTATTGACCAAAGTGATTGTTCAAATCAATGAATGGTTTTGGGTGACTATAAAGTTTTCTGTTTTTAAAAATGTCAATGAAAAGGGAATACTGCTTCAGTTGATTTATCATGCCCAAGCTTGGCAGATTTTTATGACTTCAGAAATTCTCAAATTGAAACCAGGGCTGAAACTTTTTTTCTGTTAAGAATAGCTTATCTACAAATAAAGGAACAGGGTTACTAGTGATTACAATTCGAATATTTTGTGATATCTAGATATGCAAACTTAAGATAATATTTATGTAACTTAAAATTTTTTTTGTTACAGAATTTGTACACAGGAATTATAAAGGCTCAAACAATATAGAAGTAGGTGAAGAAAAAGTTAGTCATCTTTCCCTCTAACCTCCTTACTCTTTCTGCCCCTCAACCTTCATCCCACTAAATTAATGGAATGGTTTGGTATTATTCCTTTTACCACCTTCTCAATGGTCATCATATAGCTTCTTTATAGAATACAAAATCCTTTCATATACAATGTGTCAGTTACTTGTAATAACACCGTGGAGGAGATATTATCATTGTTCCCATTTTTTTTTTTTGATGTTGAAATTGGAACTCAGAGAGTCCAAGTATATTACTTTGTAGGATTATATAAGTGTTAGAACTCAGCTTTATTCTAACTCAAATGCTTGTGCTTAAAGCACACTGTCAGCCCATAGAAGCAGTTCTTTTTTTATTGAATTCTTATAGCACTTATAATAGTTGTTATCAAATTGTCAATTAATTTTCTGCTGCTTTTTCATAGTTTTGTACTGAATGTTATCTGTACTATCTTGTGTTTCATGTATGTGGGCATTTTCCCCAAATAGTGTATAAGCTAATTGAAGACAAGGACAGTATCTTTATATTTGCTTTTATTAGCACATAGTAGGACATTCAGTAAACTACTGAAAGAAAGAGTAAAAGCTATATAATGTGTGTGGTTTCTGATCAAACCTTTATCATGGTAATAATTAAAAAAATTAAAGTTATCTTATTTTATATTTTAAGTGAAAAACAGTACAATTTTATCATGTATATGTGTGTACTACAGCTATGTATCTAATTGCAATATTCTTTTTGAAGTAAATGTGAACATTGGACCAACCATATTTCCTTGCTTATTTTTGGCTTTATAATCTCTGGAAGCATCCTGTGTACGAAACTATCAGTCATACAATCTTGTGTGAAAAGCAGGATCTAACCAAGTTGTGGCGTTTCCTTTCTTGCAGTTTTCTCCTATCCAGTTTGTAGCTGAGATAAAAATCTAGTTGACCTCAGTTCATTTGCAAATTAGAGACAAAACCCCTACTTAGTTTGGCATTATGTTGTGTGGATTAGCACTTTTAAAAATTATAATTATTAGAGGGAATGCAGTCCCTTAATTGCCTGTATTTCCTATTTTGTTAGGACTCAGAAGGACCAGGAGATTTGCTATGAAGCTTTCCTCTTTTCTTCCTTTTCCCTCATTGTCAAATAAATGGCCGCCTTTAGATCATTGCAGTGAAGTGTCACTTAAGGCAGAAAGGCTGTAAAATAGAGGAGGTATATTTTAGAAGAGTCGACTGATTTTCCTTCGATGACTGAAAAAGAAGTTAAATTAGAAAAGCTATAAATCATAAACTTAATTTTACAATCTTCCTAAAGCTTGCAAAAAGCAAAAATTGTGAAAGTTGATTTTTAAACAGGGATGTTTTGTTTTGCTTGTCTCTAGAATTTCCATCGTTGAGTCTGTTTATTTAGAAATCAACCTCTAACCAAAGGTAGTATATATTTTATGGACATTATTCCCTCAAATCATTTGAGAAAAATAATGTTGCACCTTTGAGTTTTGCTAACCACTGGTGTAAAATATTTCAGTATTTCAGTAATACAATACATCCAGTAGACAAACCTTAAAACTCTGGCTCTATTGAATTCAAGTCACATGAAGGTAAATAAATGATTTATGACTTGAGTAAAATTTGAAGCACTGTCCTGGAATCTTTAGGGAAGGCATCATAAAGGGTTGTAAAATTGTTGCTGGCCTGTTCAGGCAGTCTTTAAGTGAGAGCGTTTTAGGCATGCAGTGTGCTGCCTGCTTCCACCCTCAAAAGCTGATGAGTACCATCTAAATGCTGTGTGCTATGAACTCCCGTTGAATCCCATGTTAGAATCAGACTTTAAAATGAGCTCTGGCTCACATGGACAAAAGAAACATGGTGTCCTCAGGTCACTGACAATTTTAGAATATTGGCTCCTGATGTCTTTTGGCATCACCAGTATTTTGTTTCCTTAGTGCTACTATGAAATGAGCATGGATGATATCAAAGAGAAAAAATATCTGTATGTGCTTTGCATTAAAAACCCAGAAACCACTCTTCTCTGCCAGGGGTAGAGAAAGCATCCCTTCTGTATCTGTAGGTACAAGTAAGCATATTGGCTACACGGAAATGTCCATGTGAGGGGACACTGCTTTACCCAGAATACCTGTAATTATGTGAGAGGTCATTCCTCCTGCACCCCATATGGCTCTCTTGTCTGTTTGCACATTGTTGTTTTTTTGTTTTGTTTTGTTTTGTTTTGTTTGCTTGTTGTCTGCTTGTCTGTTTTTTGTTTCTTCTTTTAGGAGGCACCGGGAACCGAACCTGGGACCTCCCATATGGGAGGCAGGTGCCCAACTGCTTGAGCCACATCTGCCCCCTCCTTATTGTTTTGTTTTTGTTTTTTATCACTGTCTGCTTGTTGTTTGCTTATTGTCTTGCTCTTTGTTTTTGCTTGATGTCTACTCATTGTCTGCTCATTGTTTGTTTGTCTTCTTTAGGAGGCACTGGGAACTGAACCCAGGACCTCCCATATGGGTGGCAGATGCCCAACTGCCTAAGCCACATTTTCTCCCAAGAGGTGATTTTATAAGCTCCCAAGTCTTTGTCCTTATTTTAAGATTTACAATCCTCTGGTATATGCAGAAGGGGAGGATAAATCATATGAATTTCTAAAAGAGTTTGATGCAATATAAATCTGTTTAGTTGTGTATATTATAGACACCTTAGATTGGTTTCTCAATTCTGTTCATTCTCTAGGGAATTATATAAAAGCAATTATATAAATTTCATATATATAGTATATAAAGCGGTTTATCTTGAAAGGCTATTTCCATGTTGTAAATGAGTATTAATCATGTTTCTTTAGAAACACTTATATTATGTAGTTATTAATCAACCCAAAATGGCTTCAGAATACAGAATCAAATTATATAACTTCAGTAACACTCTGGACTACAGTGCAAAAGCTTTAGATAAGGAAAATGAACTGTTTTCCATTTTTTAAATTTTGTTTTGTTTCTTTAATTATTTTATTTGAGCACTTATTTTATGCCAGGCCCCCATCCAGGTATTTTTCAAATGTGATATAGTATAATCCAACAACTCTGAAAAGTAGGCTTTCTCCATGTTTACAGATTAGGAAGCTGAAGCTCAAGGAGGCAGTGTGGTGTGAGGGGTTCTGGAACTAGACTGTGTGGCTTTGAATCCTGATTTCACGATTTATTAATATGCGATTTAGCAGATTAACTATTCTGAGCTCTAGTTTCCTAATCTGTAAAATAGGGTTTTTGGGAGAATTAAATGGGTTAATGTTTGAGAACAGCTTGGAACAGGGCCTGGCCAGGTTTAGACCTCATGCAGGTTAGTTGCTTCTATGATGACCCACTCAAGGCAGGTACCCAGGCCAGCTCTTATCTCCTTAAGCTAGGACTCAAAGCCAGGTCAGGGTGACTCCAAAGCCCAAGCAACAGCAATAGCAAGTACTGCTCAGGAATAAAGCATGTTCTTTTCCTCCAGGTGTTTTACTTGTAAACAAGTCCAAATAGAAGAAAATACTTGCTTCCAGAAAAAAGACAACAGTATTATTTCTAAAATATAGTAGTGGTAGGTCACGCCTTAAGATAACTTTTTGGAGAATCATTTTGGGAAGCCAGTAATGATATTCTTCTCCTCTGAGTTTACCTGCTTCTATTACAGTTTTTAAAAAATGTGTATATTAATATATATGTATGTGCATGTATATGAATATGCATATTTTAAGTAAACCTGATCTCTATATGAGAATTATCAACATCAAAATCAATTCTTTTCTATTTTTAAAGTAACTTATTTTTAGGGCTAGTGTATGTGTCATGGTTTTTGTAATTTTAAAATTACATTAGACATTTGTTTTAGTGTGTGCACATTTCAGTCATCATTTTTTAATTGTGCCTGTCAGAGCTTTACAGAACAATTGAAGATTAACAAGGGACTATTGCGTAGGAAATACTTTTGTAGTTTTGCAAATGCAATTATTATAGGGGATTTGTTTCTATACAGGTAGATGATAATCAACTGCATTTAAAAACTGCATGCACACTTTGACCACTATTGGTTAAGTTTTGTTGGGGGAAGAGTTGCTTTGCCTCCAAAATTCCACTCTGTAACAAAGTGTTTTCCTCTGTTACAATTTACTTCATTTCCTTCCATCTTAGTTTTGTCAAGAAGGAACTAACCTTGGATTTCATTGACTAGAATGGGTTAAGATTGCTTTTGAAGTAATGGCTTGTTTCACTGGAGATCTAGTAGATTTTTAAGTAAACTTTTTCTTTAAGGGATCAGAACCACATTGAAAATATTTAAGGTGATCTCAGGTGCTACCTGAACAGCATATGTATCAACTACTAAAGTGGCTGCTTGGAGCCCAACTGCCCTGCACAAGTATTCTCAGGGCCTCATGAAGTTATTGCTGAGAAGCTCACTAATTATTTTATTTTCAAGGTTTCAGAAAAGAGAAAACAAGAACCAGGATAAGTAGTATAAGAGGAGTGATTTTGTTGTTGTTGTTGTTTTACTTTTCCAGAAGTATGTGCCTTCTGCCAGTAGTGAAGTCAGTTTGAGGATAGGGAACTTCTTTCCTGCTTTTCATGTTTCCAGACCATGGTGAAGTTTATGGTACTGCAAATTTTATCCTATGTATGCATTGGTTAAAAACAAAGAGCTCTCAAACTCAATAGGCTACTTTTTTGAAAGTTGAGCTTTTTTTTTTTTTTTTTTTTTTTTTTTTTTTTTTTTTTTTTTTTTTTTTTTTTTTTTTTTTTTTTTTTTTTTTTTTTTTTTTTTTTTTTTTTTTTTTT